>JAJPUD010007632.1:82066-104085 GCA_023553655.1 Myrmecobius fasciatus
CTTAGCCAGTACCAAATGGTTTTGGTGACCACTGCTTTATAATATAGTTTTAGATCTGGTGCAGCTAGGCCACCCTCATTTGCATTTTTTTTCATTAATTCCCTTGAAATTCTTGACCTTTTGTTTTTCCACATGAATTTTGTTATTTTTTCTAGGTCAGTTAAATAATCTCTTGGGAGTTTGATTGGTATAGCACTAAATAGATAGATTAGTTTAGGTAGTATTGCCATCTTTATTATATTCGCTCGACCTATCCAAGAGCACTTGATGTTTTTCCAATTATTTAGATCTGACTTTATTTGTGTGGAGAGTGTTTTGTAGTTTTGCTCATATAGATCCTGACTTTCCCTTGGCAGATATATTCCCAAATATTTTATACTAGCGATAGTTATTTTGAATGGAATTTCTCTTTGTATCTCTTGCTGTTGCATTTTGTTGGTGATGTATAAAAATGCTGATGATTTATGTGGATTTATTTTGTATCCTGCAACTTTGCTAAAGTTGTGGATTAATTCTAATAGTTTTTTAGTTGATTCTCTAGGGTTCTCTAAGTAGACCATATCATCTGCAAAGAGTGATAATTTGGTTTCCTCATGACCTACTCTAATTCCTTTAATCTCTTTTTCTTGTCTTATTGCCAAAGCTAGCATTTCTAATATAATATTGAATAGTAATGGTGATAGTGGGCAACCTTGTTTCACCCCTGATCTTATTGGGAATGGTTCCAGTTTATCACCATTACATATGATGCTAGCTGATGGTTTTAAATAGATGTTACCGACTATTTTAAGGAAAAGTCCATTAATTCCTATAATCTCTAATTTTTTTAATAGGAATGCATGTTGGATTTTATCAAATGCTTTTTCTGCATCTATTGAGATTATCATATGTTTTTTGTTAGTTTGGTTATTAATATAGTCAATTATGTTAATAGTTTTCCTAATATTGAACCATCCCTGCATTCCTGTTATAAATCCTACTTGGTCATGGTGTATTATTCTAGGAATGATTTTCTGTCATCTCTTTGCTAATATTTTATTTAAGATTTTTGCGTCAATATTCATTAAGGAGATTGGTCTATAATTTTCTTTCTCTGTTTTTGTTTTACCTGGTTTAGGTATCAGTACCATGTCTGTATCATAAAAAGAGTTTGGTAGGAGTCCTTCATTCCCTATTTTTTCAAATAGTTTATATAATATTGGAGTTAACTGTTTTTTAAATGTTTGGTAGAATTCACATGTAAATCCATCTGGTCCTGGGGATGTTTTCTTAGGGAGTTGATTAATGACTTGTTCTATTTCTTTTTCTGAAATTGGACTATTTAAGTAATTTATTTCCTCTTCTGTTAATCTGGGCAATCTATATTTTTGTAGCTATTCCTCCATTTCACTTAGGTTATCAAATTTATTGGCATACAGTTGGGCAAAGTAACTCCTGATTATTGCTCTAATTTCCTCTTCATTGGTGGATCTATGTAAAGTCTTTATTGATCTCTTACCTATTAGCATTCTGCCTTTCAAGTTACCTTGCATTTAATTATTTAGTAATATATTCTCTTCATATTTATTCTGCATATATACCCATCAATGTACTTATGATCTCCCCTGATAGAAAGCAAACTATATGAAAGGATTGTTCCAGTCATTGCATTTGGATGCCCAGTGCTTTAGCTTAGTGCCAAGGACATGGTAGATGTTCAATAAACACTTTATTATTATAGGCATGCCTCAGAAATAATGCAGGATTGGTTCCAGATCAAGGCAATAAAGCTAATATCATAATAAAGTGAATCATATGAAATTTTTTGGCTTTCCAGTGCATATAAAAGTTATATTTACACTATACTGTATTATATTAAATGTGCAATAGTATTATGTCTGAAAAATGTCCATACCTTAAATTCAAAAATACTTTATATAGAGAATTCAAATTTACAAAAATACAAGCCATTCCCCTGTTAATAAATGGTCAAAGCATATGGACAGATAATTTCAGATGAAGAAATTAAAGCCATTTTTAGTCATATGAAAAAAGGCTCTAAATCACTATTGATTAGAGAATTAAATTAAAATTAAAACAACTCTAAGGTAGTATTTCACACCTCTAAGATTGGCTAAGATGACAGGAAAAGATAATGATGAATGTTGGAGGGGATGTGAGAAAACTGGAACACTAATACATTTCTGGTGGAACTGTGAACGGATCCAGCCATTCTGGAGAGCAATTTGGAACTATGTTCAAAAAGTTATCAAACTCTTTGATTCAGCAGAGTCTCTGCTGGATCTGTATCCCAAATAGAACATAAGAGGGAAATGGACCTACATATGCAAAATTGTTTGTGACAACCCTTTTTGCTGTGGCAAGGAACTGGAAAGTGAGTGAAAGCCCATCAGTTGAGGAATGGTTAGATAAGTTATGGTATATGAATATAAGAAATTGTTCTATAGGAAATGATGGCAGACTGATTTCTGAAAAGCCTGAAAAGACATGAATTGATGTTAAGTGAGCAGAAGCAAGAGAAGAACATTGTACACAATAACAACAAGATAATGTGATGAATTTGACTCTTTTCAACAAGGAGATGATTCAAGGCAATTCCATTAGTTTTGTTGGAATGTGCCAACCACATTCAGAGAGAGAACGTTGGAGACTGAATGTGGATCAAAGCTTAGTATTTTTGCCTTTTGTTGTTGTTTGGGTTTTTTCCCTTTGTTTTGTTTTTTCCCTTTTGATCCGTTTTTTTCCCTTGGGCAACATGATGTGAAGAATTACACATTTAATATATCAGATTGCTTGCTGTCTTGGAAAGAGGAGAGGGGAAAGAGAGGGAGAAAAAATTAGAACACAATAATTTACAAAGATAAATGTTCAAAACTATCTTTGTGTGTATTTGAAAAAATAAGATAATATTAAAATAAAAATATTTTATTACTAAAAATGATAATTATCATCTGAGTTTTCAGTGAGTCAAAAATTTTTTTGCAAGTGAGGTCTTGCCTTGATGTTGATGGCTATTGACTATCAGGGTGGTCATTGCTGAAGGAAGAGGTGGCTGAGACAATTTCTTAAAATAAGACAGAAATGAACTTTATCTCATAGATTGAGTCTTCCTTTTACTTAAACACTAAAAGGCCACAGTAGGTTTATTAATTGTCCTAATTTCAATGTTGTATCTCAGGGAATAGGGAAACTCCATGGAGAGGGAGACAAACAGGGAAATGTCTGGTTGCAGAAGCAGTCAGAACACACAGAACATTTATCAATTAAATTCATTTTATATGGGCACTGTTTGTGGTGCCCCAAAACAATTACAATAGTAACATCAAAGACCACTGATTACAGATTATAATAACAGATGTAATAATTAAAAAGTTTGAAATATTTCAAGAATTACCAAAATGTGTTCTAGAAATTATGTGAGCACACACTGTTAGCAAAATGGTGCCAATAGATTTGTTCAACGTAGGATTGCCACAAACTTTTAATTGGTTACAAAAAAGCAACATCTGGGAAACACAATAAAATGAGGTATGCCTATATTCTCTTTCCTGGTGTTGCTTATTACTATTGTCTATTATTGCATTATTTTCTCTCTTATTATATTCTCCCTTCTGAAATTATTTTGTATATACTTATCTCTCTGCTTCTTATAGCCCTACAAGAGAAGGGAAATTATCATATTTATGTCTCCCATTATCTACCATGCTGTCTTGCACATAGCAAGTAACATGTTTGTTGGACTGAATTGAATCAAAGAGAATGGCCAGGTTCCTAACCTCAGTACGTATGGATAAATTAAATGAAAACTAACCTGAGAGGACTCAATAAATTCATAGCAAACACAGACATCATTCTAGTTCATTCTGGAGTTTGATCTCTGTCCTTGTCACTTTATATATCTACACTTCTGCCCCTCAAGTTCTCTGTTGCTTTTTCTCCTTGTCTGTCCCTATCTCTGGTAAATCTAATTTCACTTTATTTTCTTTCACAGAAAGGACCACAAAATGGTTGAGACAGTAATGGGCACAAAAGGTGGAAGGAAAGAAAAACTAAGAACACTATGCTGTCACTCTCATACAGACAAAGCCTACTGATGAGATTGGGAAAAGCAGGTAAGCATCATCCTGTCTCTGAGTTTAGGACAGCAGTCAGATAATGTTAAAGACATATTTTCCATCACCACCACCACCATATTGTCTTCTCAGGTTACCTTAAGACAATAGTATAAGAAGCTTCTCACCATTAATCCTACTCTTAGCCCTAAGCAACATGATGCTATCTCAAAAGGAGCCACAATGTGGGTACAACCCTACCTAAGCTCTAGAATGATGGTTCTACTTCTATTAGCAAAGATTCCTCAGGTCCTCAGAGGACCATGAACTAGTTTCTTTTCTAACATCATTAATAATGTCTTTTTAAAAAATTCTCTCAGCCTTCAGTGAAATTATTTCCCTCTTGAAATTATTTTGCATATCCTTATTTGTGCACATATTTCCTCAGCAGAATATCAGCTTCTTGAGGACGAGACTATCATATTTCTCTCTGTCTACCACTTGGCACATACATAGAAGGCTGTGCATACTTCTTGGATTAGAAGGAATCTGAGAACAGCTTGGTTCATAACCTCAGCAAATATTTGCAAATTAAATGCAATCTAGTCTATAGTAGATCACAACAAACAAAAACACAAGCTTGTTCTCTGTCTCTTTAAATCTTTCTAAGTCTCTCCCTCACATTCTGTAACTTCATCTCCTTGTCTCTCTATCTCTGCCTATTCTAATTTCACTCTATTTCATTTCATAGAAAAGACCAGATGGTAGAGGCAGAAGGGGGATTCTAGGGAGGGAAGAAGGAAAAAAGGAGAGTGCCATCTCATTAGCCACAGAGGTCAGGCTTGCTGATGAGGGTAGGACAGAAGTGCTTTATCATACTGTTCTTCTCTAAATCCTGACTGAGTTCTGATGTCAAGAGTCTTGCCTTCACAGTACCTACCACTCTCTCTGATTCTTCCCAGGGAATCCACAGAAGAGAGCTACAAGGGGGGAGAAGTGTAACCACAGTCATGCACTAGAGCTCCAAAGGGCTCACACAGCTGCTATAACCCCATTACACACACCTTTTCCTCCAGAAAAAAAAATGAACACCCAACCTCACCTCCCTTTAGGATAAAGATTTCTGTTATCATTACTAGTATCTTTCTTTTGAAATCTTAAGAGTTTTTCATGTTTTCTCCCTTCTGAAATTATATTGTATATACTTATCTCTCTCTATATATATGTATACATATATATATATATGCATATATATATATATATATATATATATTCCTAGTAAAACATAAGTTCCTTGAGAGCAAGGACTCTCTGTCTCTATCTGTATAACCACTACCTAGAACATTTCCTTATGAAGTAGACACAATAGGTATTTGTTGAATGGAATGGAATGAAATTTAAGGAGATAATAAATTAAGTTAATAATCCCAGCATATTTGCTCAAATTAAATGGAAACTAGCTCAGAAGAGTTAAAAAAGGTATAGGTATCCTTTTAGTTCATTCTGGAGCATGCTCTCTATCCCTGTTCAAGTTCTCAGTTCTTTTAACTCTGAATTTCCCTATCTCTGACTAAACTAATTTCTTTTAGTTTTTCTTTGACAAGAAGGACTGAAAAGTAGCCTAAAAACAAGTGGCAGAGATGAAAATAAAAGGTAAGAGCACCATTTTGTCACTCACTGAGACAAGACTTGGAGCCAGTAAGACAGAGAGAAGTGTCTCTCATTCTGTTTCTTCCCTAAGTCCCTGCCCAAGATAGCAGCCTAGGAGTTATAGCAGTTATGTGTATATTCCCATACTATATATGCCTCTCTGGTTCCTCCCAAACAACAGAATGAGAAGTCTGTTACCCCACTCCTGTTCCTGAACAACAGCAAAGCAATAAAAGGGAGCATAGCCCTAATTAAGTTCTAGGCTCACAGTACTCCTACTCTGGACATTGAAGTCCCCCATCCCATCATCAAATGAGGACTCTAACTCCCATAAAGAATATAGGTAGATTCTAACATCATTACTTGTCTGTTTCTTCATAAATCCCTCAGTCTTTACAGCTTTCCCCTTCCAGAAATTATCTGCTATACTCATCAATGTATATGCTCTATTCCCCCAATAGAATGTAATCTGCTTGAGGTCAGGGATCTTTTTACTTCTCACTGTATCTCTAGTACCAAGCATACTGCTTTGCACATAGCAGGCAATGAATGTTTGTTGAATTGAATTGAATCTAAGAAGAGAATATCTAGATTTAAAACTTTAACATAAAATGAACTAAATGTTAAACCAGTCCAGGAGTTTCATTATAAAGGCACCATTCCAGTTCAGTCTGGAATTTGGTCTCAATTTTTATCTCTTCAACCCTCTCCCTCAGGCTGTCTTTTGCTTTATTTCCTTGTTTGTCTTATGTTTAACTAGTCTAATTTCACTTTGTTTCCTTTTATAGAAAGGACCATAAGATAGCTTAAGCAGAAATGAAGGCCAGAGAGGGGACCATTTTATCCCCTACAGAGGCAAGGCCTGATGGTGATAAGCATCATCCTGTCCTTTTCTAAGTTCTGCCTCTGAATTTTAGGAGAACAGTAGACACATAAGGACTCCTCCCTGGACTTCTTCAAACAATGTCTTAAGAAATCCATCACTTCTTCCACCCAACCCACACATAACCCTGAATGTTCTTATGGCTGTCTCCAAAGAAACCCACAAGGACAACTGTCCCACTCACAGTGATAACCTGTTTCCCTCAAGGTCACTGTTGTCTCTGGCTACTGAGAGGTCTGAGCATGAAGAGGTTTGAAATGATACGTGACTCAATGGAGGAGAGAGTAACTGTCTTCTCTTTTACCCCTTTTTCCTCACTTCTACTCCAATAATCCACAAACATTTACTAAGCACATATTATGTCCAGTTATGCCATGTTAACTATCAAGGATAAAAAGTTCTCTCAAAAAGTTTACATTTGATTTTGCCTGCTCTTTACTCCTTGCCCCTCAAAGACCTTTGTGGAAAAAAGTTGTCTTATCATCTGCCCTCCTATACTCAATATAAGACCTGTCCTTTCAGCCTTTCTCACTATTTGCATTATGGGAGCTTTCCTCGCGAGTCCCAGGACTTTTCCTCACATCCCTCCAAGTATCCTGCTCTCCTGAAGAACTATGAAAAAGAGTGCACCCATTCCTTTCTTCTGTTCTCCTTTCTCTCTACCCTATCATTTTCCAGAGTATGGTTTACCATTGGGAAAAAAGTAGGGAAAGAGATTTACAATATTTCAACTTGTGTTTTATCTTATTTACCTACCTTCCTATACCCTGCTTCTGTTGACAATGATTTAAGGTGGACTACCACTTCTGATACCTAGATTCCTCTGTTAGTCACCAAAAGGTTCCTCATATGTGTCATCAAGAGAAAAAGTAATTGAAGCAAAGGTACCTTTTGCCAGCCCTCTCACTTACTCCTCTGACAAGCCTTCCCCCTCCCTACTTAACCTGATTGCCAGGTTACTCTTTAGATATTTTCCCAAACTTCCACATTAAGCAATGTTGGTAAGGAATTTTTTTTCTATTGGTGGTGATTCATTACTCAGACAAGTAATTTGCCATCTGGTCCTGATCAAGTAACCATTTATCCTACTGCTGCCCTGACCATTACCTCCTGACCTGAATACAAAAAGAGTGGATCAAAGGTATCTGAACCATTGCCTTGCATGATCCTCTGGCTGCCAGCCCTCACTGTTCATCCACATATTTTCCATGTTGACTTTCTAGCTTACTAGAGCTTACTTTTTTATCTTACTCAGCTCATTACATTAGGTTGTCTCTAGACATGTTGATTTGAAGGCCCCTGATTGATCACTTACATAGGATGGACAGTATATTCTACAAACAGAAAATATTAGCTGGATTCTACCACAAATAGAGTTGATCCAATTTCTCCATAGAAATGAGAAGCCTGTTTATCAACTACCAACCCCACTCCTTGCTGGACTCCCCCAAGACTGGGATTCTCAAATGAAACTTAGAATTTCAAGAAAAATAGGAACAAGCAAGGGGTGTTAATAGCTCAAGATCATGCCCCATGTTCTGGCAATGTCTGTGGTATGCAGATGGTATCTCACTGCTTTCCACACCAACACAGTCAAATACAAGGATCACTTAAATATTACTCAAGGAAGTAAAAGGAAAGAGAACATCATCTTGTTTGTAGCCAATTCTATGCTGTGCTGCCTTTTCTTTGGTCATCATCTCCACTTCCCCACCACTACCATTGCTGTTGCCACTACCCACCACTAAGTTTGAATTCATTTGCTGGAATGCCAGGTTCTGATAAGAGCCTTCTCTTTCCTGGAAACAAGGCTCCATTCCATTTTTGAATAATTTCTACATCATAATAATTTCCTCCTCCCTTTTATCAGTTGGCTTCCACCATTAGAATATAAGATCCTTCAGGGCAGGTGTTTTCTTGCTTGCTAGTAAGTACTTAAGAAATGTTCTCTCTAATTACCCATACAAATTAGTGCTGTTGCTGGGGTTGAGAAAGTAGCTGTTTATCAGTCTGCCTGTCTGCAAGTTCTTTGCCAGATTAACACAAGTCATGTCTCATTCCCATCCACCCTCATATGCTCCTGTCTTTCTGCTGAAAAAAAAAGTCCATTATCCACCAAACCTATTCCCATACCTATGTAACACACCACCAGCTTATAAGAGAACAAAAATAGTTAAATAGTTCTCCACTTAAGCTTTAATTCCTAAGTATTCTTTTTTCCTGGCATACCATTCTCTAGACCTTAAAAGGTGGGTGGGAAAATATCAGATTCAAAGGAGACAGAAAAGGTAAAAGACAATGAAGAGACTAAAAAAGATTACTGCTGAAAAAGCCTAAACCCCAGAAAGCCACCAAATACCAGCATATCACTAATTATATAGAAGGAAAGGTCTAAGAAAGGTAGGCAAGCAAATGACATTGGGCCACATCATATTGGAGCATTTGGAGAAATCAATGAATAGCATACATCAATGAGTGCATACCTGAATGAGTGTTCTAGAGAAAAGAGAGAAGGGATAACTGAGTTTATTTACCCATTTGTTTAGGCCAGTGTTTGGGTATTAAACCTGAACATGCCCCATACCAAAGAGAACCCATCTTCTTAGACTCAATTGAAACATACCAAGTCAGGTATTACTGTTTTTCTGGGGGGCAAGAGGCATAGAATCATGGCCTCCCTCTGTTTCTATAGATATAGTCAAGTAAAATCTCAGCTTGGACTTCCTATAATGCTACAAAATCTACTTCAGATTGATGACAAAACAAAGGAATGGCTACACTGAGGTACCTCACGAGTCTCCTTTTCAGTCTGCTTTCAAGTTCACCCTCAAATCATCATTTAGCCAATGCTTGCTTCCCCTCCACTCTTCAGGCACAAAACAATGGGATGATCCTGCCTTCTACCCCCTGCAAGGTTGGCTCCTGGCTCACATGCTTCTTCCCCCTCCCATTAGCAGTATTGATCTTCTCTATAAGCTTAATAGATGAAATACAATGCTCTATACTCACTAAGCTTGTAAAGCCATCTTATGCACATCTTTAGAATACACATTATCTTCCAACAACTTTTCTGAGGGAAGACAGGAGGAAGTTGTAACTGGTCAGTAGAAAGAACTCTGGATTGACTGGATGTGGACCACTTTCAATCTCAGCATTATCAGCTCTTCACTCCCCTCCATTCCACATATTCAATCAGTTGCCAAATCTTGATTTTATCTAACTACATGTCTCTTATCTAAGCCCTTCTATCTATTCACAATTACACCTAGTTCAGGTGCTCATCACTTTTTGCCTAGAATATTGGAACGGCTTCTTAATTGGTCTCTCTGCCTAATCTCTCCCCAATCCAGTCCATCCAAAATGATTTTCTATAAGTGCACATTGTTATGTCGCTCACCTCAATAAACTTCAGTGGTTTCCCTTTGCCTCTAGGATTAAACTACAAATTCCTCTGTTTTTAAAAATCCTTCACAACTTTTTCCCAATAATCTATCTTCCCAGCCTCACTGGGCATGCCTTCTCTTTAAAAACTTTTTGATGCAAAGTGGCCTTTTCTCGGATCTGCACTCAAAGCATTCCATCTCATTTCCTATTCATGTCCTCCTCATAGAATTCTTTTGTTTTGAGTACTACATTTTTCGTGAGGCCTTTCCTGGACCCTCAAACTGCTAGTGCCCTTCCTCATAAACTACCTTGCATTTAATTATTTTGTATGTATTGTTTATTTATTTTGAATACACTTATACATATACTTATAGTGTTTCCCTTAGAATATAAATTCCTTGAAAATAGGAATTTTCCCAGGACTTAGTACAGTAAGTGGCACATAGTAGGCACTTAATTGACTATTAGTCAATTGTCTTTTAATCAATTTTAATTTTAATTAATAATAGTCAAGGTTGAAGCCTGTCCAGGTAGAAAACCAAGTCCTAATGTTATCCTCTTCACCTACCTGATAGGTGACCTTAGGAGAAGCAGTTTTTTTTTCAATCTTGATCCACTCTCTCTCTGAACTTTTTTTGAAGCAATATTACAGATGTTAACCCTTTCCATGCCCTACATGCTTTTGCTTAGCAATTTAGAAACCTACAGTGTCTGCTTCTAAAGATGTGATTCAAGATTGGGGGACAAAGGCATGAATAGGGTCTGATAGTGCAAAAGGCAAGTATATCCCTTGAAGCTAAAAAATAAAAAAGTCCCAATGGAAAGAACAATATCTACTCGAATACTACTAGCTGTGTAACCCTAATGTCTCTTTAAGGTTGTTTCTTCTCTGTAAAACAGAGATAATGCTTGTCCTCTCTCCTTCACCAGAGCTTTAAGAATTTTGTAAACCTAAAGGAACCAAATAAACAAACTATTATGATTATCTGGGGATGTTCCCAATCTGTTAAAGACATCCCCAGCTGCAGCCAGGCCATCAGGCTAGTCTTTTTCCCCAGTCTCATATTGATTCTTTAGGAAATAGCTTTTTCCTTGCTGAGGTATGTGGAGAGAGCTACCATCAGTCTCTAGGTGTCTTTGAACATGACTTATGTAAAGGCAAGCACATGGTCATTAGGGAAAAATGCTATGTGAGTGTGGGGGTGGGAAGAGTTGGGTAGGATGTCACACTCCCCCAGAACTGCATTCAGCATTGTTATGGCTGGGAGCAATCTGCTTTGTGGAGAACCTGAAGGAGGAAGGTGGCTCTAGTCAATGTGTTCTCTCCACCATATCTGAGTAGTTTCTTTAGTTTCTTAGCAAAAAAGGCTTCACCCTGGAATTTTTAAGCTGCCTTCCCCTCCCAAGACCTCTAATTAATATCTTCTACACGAATTATTGTGAACAGATGTTAGAGTTTAAAGTGTTAAGATAATCTATGCTATTCTCCAATTGATAAATGGTCAAAGGATATGAACAATTTTCAGATGATGAAATTAAAACTATTTATAATCATATGAAAAGGTGCTCCAAATCACTATTGATCAGAGAAATGCAAATTAAGACAACTCTGAGATACCACTACACACCTGTCAGACTGGCTAAAATGACAGGAAAAGATAAAGATGAATGTTGGAGGGGATGTGGGAAGACTGGGACACTGAGGCATTGTTGGTGGAGCCGTGAATGGATCCAACCATTCTGGAGAGCAATTTGGAGCTATGCTCAAAAAGTTATCAAACTATGCATACCCTTTGACCCAACAGTGTTTCTACTGGGCCTATATCCCAAAGAGATCTTAGAGGAGGGAAAGGGACCCACATGTGCAAGATTGTTTGTGGCAGCTCTCTTTGTAGTGGCTAGAAAATGGAAACTGAATGGATGCCATCAATTGGAGAGTGGCTGAATAAATTATGGTATATGAATGTTATGGATTATTGCTCTCTAAGAAACGACCAGCAGGATGATTTCAGAGAGGCCTGGAGAGACTTGCATGAACTGATGCTCAGTGAAGTGAGCAGAACCAGGAGATCATTATTCACGGCAACAACAATACTATATGAGGATCAGTTCTAATGGACATGACTCTCTTCAACAATGAAATGCTTCAAACCAGTTCCAATTGTTTGATGAAGAGAGCCATATACACCCAGAGAGAGGGATGTGAAATGTGGACCACAACATAACATTTTCATGTTCTCTATTGAGGTTTGCTTGTATTGTATTTCCTTTATCGGATTACTCTTTCTTGTAGATACGATTTCTCCTGCACAAAAAAAATGATGCAATAACTATACATATATTCGATTTCTTAAGTATTCTAACATAATTAACATGTAGTGGATATCCTGCCATCTAGGGGAGGAGTGGGGAGTAGGGGGGAAAATTTCTAACAGAAAGCTTTGTAAGGGTTAATGTTTAAGAATTACCCATACATATGTTTTGCAAATAAGAAGTATTAATAAATAATTATTAAAAAAAGATATTCTATGCTAATCAATTTATTTTAACTGGTTTTCCTATTTACCACAAACCAAATTGGGGACTGTTGCCATTGCTCCTGTGCCTCCCTTTCCTTAGATCTGCTCTCCTTCCCTCATCCCAGGCAGACCTCTTCAATTCTCATCCAACAAATGCTGGGAGATTTAAATGCTGATCCTATTTGGAAAGCAAAGTATAATTTCCCCCTTTCTCTAAAAGCAGGGGGGAAAAGAATCCAAATGAGCAATGGGTGAGACTGGGTACCCCAGGCTGTAAGGAAGTTTGTCAATCTCCTTTCTACCATGCCAATTAAAATAGCTCAAGACTAGAGCCAAAAAGAAAACTACATGAACTTGGGCTATGCAACTAAGTGATTTCCTAATTCTTGTCTTTTTTATAGTCACTCCAGATGTACCAGCAAACAGGTGGACCACAATGAGCAACCTAGGCTATATGTTCCCTCAAGACCAGTAGTATGCTGGTAAGTGTTTAACAACCAGTTCAAAAAAAAAGAAATGTATGCAGGACTTTTAAATTTAACCTGCATTATTAACATTTTCTTCATCCCCTTCTTAAGTCTAGATATTCAAAAAATAAATCAAGCCCTGACTTGTAGCATCTGACAATTTCTGAAACATAAATGGGCACAATGAACATATTAAATGTTAAATTGATGTAGAGCTAATATAAACTAACTCCAGCATACTCTGCCTACAGAACTAAGCTGCCTTATATACTATTGATACCAGAACAGGGTTGGCATACAGGAAACATTTGAAACACAAAAACTGGAAGTAACAATTAAAATCAGCAAAATCAGAAACCCTATCTCGACATCCAGTCCAGCATTCGTGGTGCTACTTGGTGCCTACAATAAACATCTCTTGGTGAGTTGGTTTTAATCTTGCAGTCTAAGATGAATAATAATGAATAAAGCTGTGTGGTAACAACATTGCACTCAGTGCAATTGTTGAAATGCCAACAAAAAGCTTTAGTTAAGATAAAAGGCTTATTGAGTAATTGGTGTAGGTGCTGCCTTCAATTTCTTCTATCTCTGAAGGGACAGCCTAAGACTTTTAGGGGAGTTTGCCCCAGATGATTATCCTCCCCAATAGCAACCAGATCCATGCTTCTCCCCAAGAGTACACAATGTTTATTATTGTTGTTGTTCTCCTTGCTGCATTTGGTGAGTGTTTAATAAATATTTGTTGAATTGAAAAAAGTTTTCTTTTGTATCCTAGGTCTAAGCTTGAAGAAGTATCACCTTGCAGATACCTGCAATGAAAGGAACCATCCCAAATAGTCAAAGAATATGAACAGGCAGATGAAGAAATTTTTTAGATGAAGAAATTAAAGCTACCTATATTCATATTGAAAAAATAACCATTTTTTAGAGAAAAGCAAATTAAAAACTCTGAAGTACCATCTCACACATATTAGATTTAGCTAATATGACAGAAAATGACATTGGAGAGGATGTGGGCAAATTGGGACACTAATGCATTTTTGAAGGAGTTATGAACTGGTCCAACCACTTTGGAGAGCAATTTGAAACTATGCCCAAAGGGCTTTAACCCCTGCATACCTTTTGATCCTTTTGATCCAACAATACCACTACTGAGTCTACATCCCAAACAGATCATAAAAAATGAAAAAGGACTCACATGTACAAAAATATTTATAGCATATCTTTTTCTAGTGGCAAAGAATTGGAAATTGAAGGGTTGCCCATCATTTGGAGAATAGCTAAACAAGTTGTGATATGTGACTGGAATGGAATGGAAGGAAAAATCCTGAAAAATCCAGCCTTAAACAGCAGAAACTTGGGACATGCTCCATTTCAGATCTAGGCTAATTTGTCCCTCCTTAGATGACCTAGTGATACCACCCCCATCCCCCAAAGGCTCATCATATGGATGTCAGACAATGCAGACACCTGCTGACAACCCTCTGCAGCTCAGAATTTTAGAATTCAAAGAGATCTGCCAACCTTGGCCTTCTGGTACCTAGGATTATAGGCTGCATCACCATGCCCAGCAAGAAAGGGCTTTGCAAACATACTATAAAAGTGTGAATTATGCTACAGGGCATGAGGTGGTTTGTTCCAAATCCTAAATCCAATCCTTTCTAACTTGTCTCCTCACTTCTAACATACTTGGGTCTACTTAAAGTGGGAAGGAGGAAAGGTTATCTCTTTGTTGTAACAGTGTAGTAGATTCAGTCCTGTCAATCTCTAGAAAACAGTGTAGAGACACACCCACCTACAGCACTCCAGACAGACACTCCCAACTCAGGGGCTCCTCTAACAAAGGAATTGTGTCATGGATTCTTTTGTCAGTCTGGTAAAATCTATGTATCTTTTCTGAAAGTGCCTTTAAATACATAGAATTACAAGGAAAACGATATTGAAATGTTTTTTTTTTCCTATTCAAATTCACACGACCCCTAAAATCTGTCTACAGACTCCAGAGTAAGAACCCCTGGACTAAGTAGTTAAACGGCTTTCAGTTTAACTCAGATTCTACCCTTTAGCTATTTCTCCACACCCCTATAACATGCCCACTCCCTCCTTGCAAATTTTCCTATGGTGTTATTTGCCTTCTCCAGAATCCATCTTTGTGATCTGCTCATTTAACTATTAATTGCCAGTCAGCACGGTCTAGACTCCCCACATGGCTCCCATTTATAATTCTGGTGATGCCAGCTTTCCCTCCTGGTCACCCAAAATGGAATGACTTCAAAGAGTGATTGGGTAATTTTCCCAGATGCCTCTGGGTTGACTATAATCACTAAGTTTTTCTGAGCTACTAAGCTTTGGTGTAATGGCTCAGCTTCATCTGGTGCTTACTCTGCCTTTGTGTAAATATTACCCAAGAAAGCCTCCATCACCTGCCCTGTATAAATAGATTTACAGCTGTTTAGTCCTCTTGACAGTTGACCTGGTTGGTCAAAGGGAGAAAAGCAGAGGGAGATTTCTTCTAGTGCTCAGGAGGGTATAAACTGGCACCTGAATAGGAAGTCACTGCTGCGGGACAAGTGAACCTATTCAAAATAATCCTGTTCCTATCCCACCTGAGATTCTGTATTTCTGGAATTTTCTGACTATGATGGTAAAATCTATTCTCTTTTATTCTCTTTTACTGGGAGGCTCAGTGGGAGGGGGAAGGAGAGGGGAGAATCCATTCCTGTCAGGGGAAGGGAGCAGATTCTAGGTCAGGAAATGTTCCAGAAAGATAGGTATAAACTAGAACAGAGAAAGGATGCCCTGAACCCTGCAAATACAAACACTCCAGTCTCTGCCTTTCTTATTTAACAGAATCAGTCAGCCCAGCTGTCCTCTTCTATGCTAGTGCTCCTTTATTGTCACTCTGCTAGTATGGGCCCATTAATTTTCCCTATTTCCTGGCTCCCAGGGCTATCCTTGGTGGGCTGTCACAGGCTTTTCTGATTGCTCAGTAATCTGCTGCTCTGGTCTGTTCTTGGATCAAATATATTCGTTCTGAAATCAGCCACAGGTCCTGAGCATCTAGGAGAGGATTCCCAAGTAACCTCGTTACTATGCCAATGCTTCCTGGAATGAGCCTGGATAGGCCAAGGAAAATGCTTTCCAAATTCCAAGAACCCAAATAGTTCAACCCTTTCCTTTCCCACTCAATGGCATGCTATCAACAAACCTAAAGGTGATCTTCTACTAATCCAAAATGGTCTTCAAAAACAAAACCAAAAAAAAGGAGTTTGCTAGGAGAAATTAGACAATGACAAATCTCAAGCCTACCTAAGTATCTTGAAAATTTTTAGAAGGGACAAAATTGACAACCCTAAAACCTTGTGTGGTTACAAAGAGATCCTTCTTTCCCAACAACCTGTCATGATGGAATATGACAAGCGCAGTGCTAGAGAAAGCATTACCAGCTTTTTTTGTTCTGCACCAGAGACCTTTTTCAGGGGACAATTTGAAACCCCTTTAAAGTTGAAGAAGTCTGAAAATGTGTTCATATGCCTAATTCCTAGGCTTCTGCAACCTAACCTTTAGTTAAAAACATACCTCACACGATTATTTCCTGACTACTTGGATTTCAAGTTAAAATAAATGCTCAAAACTGAACAGCAGCCTCCTCCCACCCTACACACATGCCTCCTACTTTCAAATCATTACATTTTGGCTGATTGGTTCTCAGGAGATTGGAGCTAAGGGGCTCTGAATCATTAAGAGTTGGCAGAGGCCCCAGTTTTCTCTTTGAGCCTTCCACATCTGGCTTTGAAAATAAACATAGGATTTAGAACTGGAAGGGTCCTTACTGGTCACTTGCAGACAGAACAAGGCATTGGGCAATCACCCAAGTAAAATATAGCAGTGGGGCAAAGTGGGAACCTAAAATCCCACATCCCCAAAAGAAAATCTTCCTTTTCTTTTTTTCTTCCCTTCTTCTCTTCCCTTCTTTCCCCCTTCTTTCTCTTTTGCCCTTCCATCTTCTTTCATTCCTTCTTTTTTTCCTTTTCTTTTTTCCTTCCTTTCTTCTCTCCTTTTTCATCCTCTTTTCATTCCTTTCTTTCTTCCACCTTTTCCCTTCCTTTCTTTTTCCTTTTCTTCCTCTTTTTCTTTCCCTCCTCTTTTCTCTTTTCATTCCCTTTTTCTTCTCTTTTCTCCATTCCTTTTTTCATTGCTCCCTCTTAATTTCCTTCCTTTTTCTTCCTCATTTGTATTTCCCTTCCTGTTTTTCATTCCTTTCTCTTTTTCTTTCTTCATCTCCCTTCCTTTTTCCTCTTTCCTTTTCATCTCTTTTCATTACTTTTTCTTTTTTCTTTTCTTCCTCTTTCCAATCCTTTCCCTTTTCCTCCCTTTCTTTTCATTCCTTTGCTTTTTTTTTTCTTTCTTTCTCTCACTTTCATTTATCTTCCTTGTTTTCTTCCTCTCCTTCTCTTCCCCCTCCCCCATTTCCTTCTTTGCTCTCATTAGCTAACAAAGCCCTAGTATAAGCAGGGGATTGTAAAGAGCTTTCAAAAGCTGTTTCTGATACTCCAAAAAGCCCAGAAAATGAAAAAGACTCAATGTTAGCCATTCCCTTTTCTAAATGGTTTATCAAAACCCCTCCCCAACTAGGGGAGGGCCAAGGAGTTTTTCCTTGGGCCTCTGATCCCATGGTGGTGACACTGCATATTTGCTGCTTCCTTCCCCAGGGCACACTGTCAGTTAACTGGTTTCAACAGCTGTTAAAAGTGAGCCTTTGCACCCTGCAGGGTGGGAGACAATTGCAGCCAATTGTTACAATTGTTGGGGGAAGGGAGAAAGAATGAGGAAGGAGTTGCCATGGCAACACTCTAGGGCCCCACCTTCCCTTCTTAACTGAAGCATTCTCTGCCTAGTGCAGCTAAACCCAAATTTTCCCTCTTGTAATCTCCCAGAATTTGGCCCCTAGATGGCTCATTGGAGCAAGCACTGGATCTGGAGTCAGGACGAACTGAGTTCAAATCCAACCTCAGATCCTTAGTAACTGTATGACCCTGGGTAAGTCACTATTAGTACTATGCCTTACAGAGCTATTCTGTTCTGCATTGGTAAGGGAGGGTCTCATCACTGAGAATCCTCCCTTATCAAAGAAATTATAGGACTACCTTAGGTAGTATTTATTTATAATGCCCTGAATATTAGCAAGAGGGCCTAAATTCAAATTTACCTTCAGGTATTTACTAGCTAGGTGACCCTAGACAAATCACTTTAATTTTTTTTATAATTTTCCAAATTCTCCTTCTTCCTCCATTCCATCTCCCACCTATTGAGAAGGCAAGAAATACAACATGTAAAACATATTTTGACATTTATACTTTTTTAAAAAAGGAAAAGAAAAAAAATTTAAATGAAAACAAAATAATTCAATCTGCACTCAGAATTCATCAATTCTTGGTCTGGAGGTGAATGGTGATTCCTTTGTATGGGGGATATTCAAACCCTCATCTCAATTATCAATATTTCAGAGGCATCTCAAGGTATAGAACAAAGGCTTTATTCAGGAACTCACGAGTACCGGGCGGTCCCACAATGGATCAAATAAGTTGTCCAGAGTTGGGAGAGCCACTGTCCAGTACATTCTTGTGATTTTTATACAGTCCAGAACAAAGAAAGTCCCAAGTCCATCCCCCTTTTCCTTTCTATACATTCTAATCGGTTATACATGCTTTAACTTTCCTTATTTAGGAACTGGAATGTTGACAGCTTATAAATCAGACTACTTTCTTTCCCCCTTGCTTAATCTAGTCAATAGTTGTGAGAGGTCTTCATTTTGATTGTTACACTCAGTCCCCCCTCTATTTTCCTAATGTTTTGAAGAACTCTCATTCCAAAATTTTTGCAATAACATGTTACTTCTGGTATCGACCTCCTCATCACCAGCATCTTCTTTATTTACTGGGGTCCATCCTTGATGTTGCAGCATTAGCATATGCATTTTGTTCTCATTCCCTAGAATTTCAGCTATGGTTTTATGTACTATCACAGTAACAATATGTGTTATACAAGGCAGACAAATTGGTAAAAGTATTACTCCACTTTAAGCAATTAATCCAAACCATGATACCTGCTTCCACTAGCTACCATGGAACCAAGACCACCATGATGTACTGAACAGAAAACTCCAGGTTTGCACAGAGATGTGTACCATTTCCTAATATCTTTGGCAATTTCCTTCACTATTTTCCCATTATCATCAATTTGCATACAGCAAGTAGAAAGATCCAGCTTTCCACACACTCCCCCTTCCTCTGCCAGTAGATAATCCAAAACCAATCTGTGCTGTAAGACTGCCTCTCTGATTTGGGTTGCCTGATCTGCCAATAAGTCCAGGGCTCTCACTCTGTGATTAGTGACAATCTCTAAAACAGCCTTGGAGTTGAATTAATCTATTTAAAATATATATAAGAGTTCTGTATCCCCAACTACCGTCTTGAATTTAGGTGGCCTGTCCATACTCTCAGATTATTCTTTCAGGTGGCCATGTATCTCCCCATCTGTTAGCATCCATTGTCTGTGTTAGGGAAGTATCAATGTTCCGTTTCTCTCGATCCAAATCATCATATAACTGGATTCCTAAATGATTCACACCATTTCCAGGCAAGAAGAATAATTTTGGTCTAAGTAACCCAACATAACCGACACCAGTCCAATTAAGGGGAAGGTGGGTATAAGCAGTTTGACCACAGATCCAAAAATGTCCCTTTAATACAGGGTTACTTGATTCAAAAATATTTGTCCTGTTGAACACCACAGGATAATACTGTGAGTCTTTATCCCCTAATGGACCTCCCTGGTATAGGGTCCAAATATCCTGATAATTGACATTTCCATAATTGCTGTTTACTGCAACTCATAATATTAGACTCGGACTTATCCTTTGTGCTCCAAGTAGAGGTAAAATAACCAGACCAAGTTGAATTCTGCCAAGCCCATTGGTACCAGGGCCAGATTAGAACTCCCTTTTCATTTTTCCTCATACATTCTTCTATTTGCCAAGGCCCACATGGTTGACCATGTCTATCTCCAGTGAGTAAAACTGTTTCACATTAATTTGGAGGCCAATTCAAGTTTCTGCATGGTGGAAACTGGCAGTGGTCTAACTCCCACTCTAAATTAGTGCAGGGACACCATACTCCATTCTTGCATTGGACATGAGTTTGGTTCCATTTATGCTTATACTTTGTACAATCAAGCTGAGTGGTTTTAACCTCCACAGAGTAAGCCCAATCACACTCATTGCTCCCTAGTCATTCTCCTTCTTCTGTCTGATTTAGACAGTATTTACCAGGAATAGAGTCTGTTAACGACCATTGATGTTTCTCTTGTTCTGACCAAAACCCAGTCACATTGTGTACATCTAATCTTTTACTCAGGAGCCAGGCTGGGCTTAATGTTACAGCTATCCAAGGCCATTGGTCAAATTGCTGAGGTCTCCCACAAATCCAACAATCTTGAATAAGAAAGGTATCAGCAATTGTCTGCATCAGACTCTGGAAACTATTATCCTTTCCCATCAGTGGGTTAGGGATCAGAGCTGTGGAAGCAAGTGGCAAAAAGAACAATATAGCATACATGGCAATTTGAATATTTGACATATAAATTTACACAATCAGTATCAGCAAGTCCTTGTCTTGAGTTGTAGTTTCAAGTCTTCTTTAGGATTACAATCCATTTTTTCAGAGTATCCATAGGTTCTTTAACTCGAGTGTGATGGGTCCAGCCACATTCACGAGTCCTTACCACAGTATCTGGAGTTAGAAGCACCTGGAAGGGTCTTTCCCAGTTTGGGGTCAATTTATAATCCTTCCAAGAGCGGATCAGAACCCAATTCCCGGAGTTGAAACGATGAACAGCAAATCCTAAAGGAGGAATCTGAGCAACAAGACCCTTTAATTAATGTTTACAAATGACTGGCAAGAGTCACAATATAATTCCTTAAAATATGTCTTTGGTTTCATAAATTGGGTCTGAT
Source organism: Myrmecobius fasciatus (assembly GCA_023553655.1). Classification (NCBI taxonomy): domain Eukaryota; kingdom Metazoa; phylum Chordata; class Mammalia; order Dasyuromorphia; family Myrmecobiidae; genus Myrmecobius; species Myrmecobius fasciatus. The sequence goes on from JAJPUD010007632.1 coordinate 103,036, forward strand.
CCTCCTGGATTCATCAATACTGGGTATGGGTGACCGAATAACAATTCATATGGGGACAGCCCAATATCTCTCCGGGGTTTTGTCTTGATTCTCAGTAGAGTCAGAGGGAGACACTTCATCCAAGGTAACCGAGTTTCTATAGTCTTTTAATCTCCTGATTCATCCTTTCTACTTTTCCTGAGGAAGGAGGATGCCATGGAGTATGAAACTCCCAAGACATCTCTAAGGCTTTCATTAAAGATTGCAAAGGCTTGGCCCTCAAGTGTGTACCTTGATTAGAATCGATGCGCTCCACCAGCCCATACCTCGGGATGATTTGTTCTAAGAGGACCTTAGCCACAGAGGATAGGCCTCTGCCCGAGATGTTAAGTGGTCCACTACGACCAGCAGGTATTTGAGACGCCCACAGGAGGCAAGTCAGTAAAATCCACCTGCATACTCTGAAAGGGTCTGATGCCAGGGAGCCTGCCATCCTGTGGAGCCCGCCCGAGAGCTGTTTTATTTGTCCTTCGACAAACAAGGCAGCCATCTACCACTTGCCGGGCTAATGTGTACACCCCAGGTGTTAAACATTTTGTGAGCACCACATCACACAGGTTTTGGACATCCCAATGGCTACCCTGATGTAGGTATTGTAGTAGATGTCTCATACCTGCTTTGGTCAGGACCTCCCTTCCATCGGGCAAGAACCAATGACCCTTAGCATCCTCCTGGGCTCCAAGAGTCTCATCCAGGGTGTATGACGGTGGAGGCATGTGCAAGGGAAGAGCTGGTATCAGAGCCATCATCTCCTCAGGATCAGCAGGTTCTCCCTTTGCTATAAAGGAGTCTCCAGTCTGATGTCCCCTAACATGGACCACAGCTGTATATCCTTTTTATTTCAATTTACTAGGACCCCTTAACAAATCATATAAGGGTTGCAACTGATAAGTAGGGATCCCAATTTTATTTCTAATCCATAGTATTCCATGTATAAACTTTTGAAATTCATTCCATGTATTTATTTTGGTAATATCTATCTTTGAAGACTTTACTTGAACAGTTCTAGAT
>JAJPUD010007633.1:1289-21814 GCA_023553655.1 Myrmecobius fasciatus
ACTGAAGAAAACCATATACACCCAGAGAGAGGGATATGAAATATGGACCACAACGTAACATTTTCATGATCTCTATTGACATTTGCTTGCATTGTGTTGCCTTTCTCTGATTCTTTTTTTTTCTTGTAGATAGGATTTTTCTTGCATAACTTCTCAAGCATTTCAACATTATTAACACGTAGTGGACTTCCTGCCATCTAGGGGAGGGGAGGGGACTGGGGGTAAAATTTGTAATGGAAAGCTTTGTAAAGATCAATGTTGGGAAACTACCCATATACATGTCATACAAATAAAAAGCTTTAAAAAATATAAAAAAAAATTGATGAAGTGGAAAAAGTATGTAATGAACAAATTAGCCAGTTATAAAGGAGCTAGAAAAGGTAACTGAAGAAAATAATACATTAAAAATTAGAATTGAACAAAGGGAAGTGAATGACTCAATAAAACTTTAAGAATCAGTCAAACAAAAACAAAAAAATGAAAAAATAGAAGAAAATATGAAATATCTCCTAGGAAAAACAACTAACTTGGGAAAATACATCTAGGAAAAACAATCTAAGGATTATTGGCTTTTTGAAAGCCATGATGAAAAAAGAATCTAAACACTATCTTCCAGGAAATCGTGAAAGAAAACTGCCCTGATGTTTTAGAATCAGAAGGCAAAATCACTATCGAAAGAATTCACCAATCACCTCCTGAAAGAGACCCCAAAGTTAAATCCCCAAGGAATATTGTGGCTAAATTTCAGGACTATAGCACCAAGGAAAAGATATTGCTAGCAGCTATAAAGAAACAATTCAAATACCAAGGAATTGTAATTAGAATCACAATAATGTCAGCCTCCACATTGAAGGATCAAAGGGCCTAGAACCAGATATTCTGAAAGGCAAAGGAACTTGGATTACAGCCAAGAATAACCTATCCAGCTAGAATGAGCATTATCTTCCAGGGAAGAAGATGGTTATTTAATGATATAGGTGAATTTTGCCTATTTCTAATGAAAAGACCAGATCTGAACAAAAAATTTGACTTCCAAACACAGAACTCAAGAGAAGCATAAAAAGGTAAAAAGGAAAGAACTCTTGAGAACTATATTTCTACTATGGGTATACTTAAATAATGGGTGTATAATTTGATATTAGTTTGACAATATGAAAAAGAAAAATAGAGGTGGAAAGGCTATCATACTAGGGAAAAGAGGGAAAAGGTAGTAAAATAAGGTTTAAAAAAAAGGAGGTAAAAATAAGGTAAAATCTCATGAAGAGGCAAAGAAAACCTAATATAATTGAGGGAAAGAAGGGAGGGAGATGAATATTGTGTAAATCTTACTCTCATCAGATTGGGCTCTAAAAGAGTATATCAGACACATTTGGTTTCCCAGAGAAACTTGGCCTTCCTTATAGGGAAGTGGGAGGGAAAGGAGGAAAAGAAAGGGATAGCCTAATAGAAGGGAAAACAGAAGAATTAGGGGAAAGGAGTAAAAGAGGGGAAGGGGTTGAAAAGGGGGGAAGGACTGTTTGGGGGAGGTGGTCATCAAAAGCAAAATACTAGGGAGGGGGAAAGGGAGAAAGGGGAAAGGAAGGAGAAAAACATAACTTGGGTAAATAAGATGGCAGGAAATACAGAATTTTATTTTAACTGTGAATGTGAATGGGATGAACTCTCCCATAAAGTGGAAGCAGATAGCAGACTGGATTGAAAACCAGAATCCAACAATATGTTGTTTACAAGAAACACATCTAAAGCATAAAGACACATACAGGGTGAAGGTAAAAGGCTGAAGCAGAATTTATTATGCTTCAGGTGAACAAAAAACAGCAGGAGTAACAATCCTAATTTCAGATCAAGTAAAAGCAAAGATAGAACTAATTAAAAGAGATAAGTAAAGAGACTATATTTTACTAAAGGGTACCATAGATAATTTAGCAATATCAATCCTAAATACATATATACACCAAGTAATATGGCATCCAAATTCCTAGAGGATAAATTAAGAGAGATGAAAGAAGAAATAGACAGCAAAACTATACTAGCGGGGGATCTCAAACTTGCTCTCTCAGAATTAGATAAATCAAACCACAAAACTACTAGAAACAATTCACAACTTTAGCAAAGTTGCAGGATACAAAATAAATCCACATAAATCATCAGCATTTTTATATATTACCAACAAAGTTCAGCAGTAAGAGATACAAAAAGAAATTCCATTAAAAATAACAATTGATAGTATAAAATATTTGGGAATCTATCTGCCAAGGAAAAGTTAGGCACTATATAAACTAAACTACAAAACCCTTTCCACACAAAAAAAGTCAGACCTAGTCAACTGGAAAAACATCAAGTGTTCATGTGTAGGCCTAGTGAATTTATATTCACTAATATAATAAAAATTACAATACTACCCAAACTAATTTACTTATTTAATGCCATACCAATCAAACTCCCAAGAAATTATCTTACAGATCTAGAAAAAATAGTAGCAAATTCATTTGGAAGAACAAAAGGTCAAGAATTTCAAGGGAATTAATGAAAAAAAGGCTGATGAAGGTGGCTTTGCTGTACTAGATCTAAAACTATATTGTAAAGCAGCGGTCATCAAAACCATTTGCTGAAAATGGCTGAATAATGAATAATGGCTGAGAAATAAAGTAGTCGATCAGTGGAATAGGATAGGATCACAGGACAAACTAGGCAATAACTGTAGCAATTTAGTGTTTGATAAACCCAAAGACTCCAGCTTCTGGGGTAAGTACTCATTATTTGACAAAAACTGCTGGGAAAATTTGAAACTAGTGTGGATGAAATTAGGACTTGACCCACACCTAACACCACACACCAAGATAAGATCTAAATGGGTTCATGACTTAGATATAAAGAGTGATATTATAAGAAAATTAGAGGAACATAGGATAGTTTACCTCTCAGATCTGTGGAGATGGAATAAATTTATGTCCAAAGAAGAACTAGAACTCTTAATTGAATACCAGATGGATAATTTTGACTATATTAAGTTAAAAAGTTTTTGTACTTTTTACAATTAAAACTAATGCAGACAAGATTAAGAGGGAAGCAATAAATTGGGAAATCATCTTTACATTTAATGGTTCTGATAAAGACCTCATTTCTAAAATATATAGAGAATTGTCTCATATTTATAAGAATTCAAGCCACTCTCCAATTGATAAATGGTCAAAGGATATGAACAGACAATTTTCAGATGATGAAATTAAAACCATTTCTGGTCATATGAAAAGTTGCTCCAAATCACTATTGATCAGAGAAATGCAAATTAAGACAACTCTGAGATACCATTACACACCTGTCAGATTGGCTAAAATGACAGGAAAAGATAATGATGAATGTTGGAGGGGATTTGGGAAAACTGGGACACTGATACATTGTTGGTGGAACTGTCAATGGATCCAACCATTCTGGAGAGCAATTTGGAACTATGCCCAAAAAGTTATTAAACTGTGCATACCCTTTGACCCAGCAGTGTTTCTATTGGGCTTATATCCCAAAGATATCTTAAAGGAAGGAAAGGGCCTCACATGTGCAAGAATGTTTGTGGCAGCTCTTTTTGTAGTGGCTAGAAACTGGAAGCTGAATGGATGCCCATCAATTGGAGAATGGCTGAACAAATTATGGTATATGAATGTTATGAAATATTATTGTTCTATAAGAAACAACCAGCAGGATGATTTCAGAGAGGCCTGGAGAGATTTGCATGAACTGATGCTGAGTGAAAGGATCAAAATCAGGAGATCATTGTACAAAGCAACAAGATTATATGATGATCATTTCTGATGGACGTGGCTCTCTTCAACAATGAAATGCTTCAAACCAGTTCCAATTGTTCAGTGAAGAAGGCCATATACACCCAGAGAGAGAGATATGAAATGTGGATCACAACATAACATTTTTATGCTCTCTGTTGATGTTTGTTTGCATTGTGTTTCCTTTCTCAGATTTTTTTTTTCTTGTAGACATGGTTTTTCTTGCACAGCAAGATAAGTGTGGAAATATGCATATATATATATTTGATTTGTCAAGTATTTTAACATAATTAACATGTAGTGGACTTCCTGCCATCTAGGGGAGAGATAGGGACTAAGGGGGAAAATTTGTAATGGAAAGCTTTGTAAGGGTCAATGTTGAAGAATTACCCATACATATGTTTTGCAAATAAAAAGCTTTAATAAAAAAAAATAAAAAGCCATAACTAACAAAGAAAAAAAAAGAAATTGTGTGGAAGGCCATCAATTAGAGAATGGGGGAATGTGATGGTATATGAATGTAATGGGATGTTATTGTTCTATAAGAAATGATGAACAGGCTGATTTCAAAAAAGTCTGGATAGACTTATTTGAACTGATGCTGAGTGAAGTGAGCAAAACCAGGAGAACATCATACAGTAACAGCAAGATTATGTAACTATAACAGACTTAGCTCTTCTCAGCAATTGGTGATCCAAGACAATTCCATTAAGATTTGGGGTAGATAATGCCATCTGCATCCAAACTAAAAGCTGTGGAGACTGAATGTGGATTGGAGTATACTAGTTTCACTTTTTTTGTTTGCTTTTTATTTTTCATGGCTTTTTTTTTTTTTTACTTTTTGGTCTGATTATTCTTTTGTAACAGGACAAATATGGATATATGCTTGAAATGATTGTACATGTACAACCTATATCAGATTGCTTGCTGTCTTGGGAAGAAAAAAGGCAAGGAAAGGAGGGAGAAAAAATTGGACTCAAAATCTCACAAAAAATGAATGTTGAAAACTATCTTTACATGTATTTGGAAAAATAAAATACTACCAAGAAAAAAAAGGATCAGTTTTAGAGAAAAAATGAGGTAGAAATTTTCCTGTGGCCCAAATCATTCTATCCATTAACACAACTTGATCTTTTCATGATCATTTAATTTCCCATTTGTCATGTAATTCTTCTCTCAGTCTATTCCATTTCATTTTTTGAAGGAGAATCATACTCAGAAATTCTGCTTTTTTTTCTTCTGAGACAGCACAGTGTCCATGGAGGCCTAACACACACTCCGAGGAAGTAGTCATTCTATGTATCAAATCTGTATAGAATATCTTCATTATAAGGTACCTTTCCACTATTACAAAATATATCTCTCTGCCTCCCCAATAGGACTTCCTCCTCACTGAGTTAAGGTTTTACTTACCTTTCCCTTTGTTTCAAACCCTCTCTCTTTCTAACTCACTTAGTTTCTTTAGCTCCTTTCCTTACTCAGAAACTTTCTCTTCCTTGTTTGCTACAGATTTGATTAAAGTCTATCTCATTCCCTTATTATTCATAGCATATATGTTAATCCACATTCTATCTCTCTTTCTTTTTATGCATACACATTTTATTCTGTACTTTAGTCCCAAAAACATATTGCTTCATCTGTCTGGAGAGGTTGTGGAATTTGGAAATAATAATGTCACTCATCACACAATGTTAATCTCCTAAGAGATAGAGAGGAGCATTTAAAAATAACAAAGAATTTATCTCATTTAAATCCATTGAAAATCTATGGGTTAGAGGGATGGAGCCAAGATGGTGAGAGTAGAATCAGCAACTCAGCAGAATTCTCCCAGCATTCCCCTCCAAACTTTAAAATAATAGACTAAATTGAGTTCTGAAATGGCATAGCCAACAAAAGATTAGAGTGTGGAATTTTTAAAATCTAAGACAAATAAAAAGATCAGTAAGAAAATTCAATGACACCAGGCAGGGAAAAGGTCAGAGTGCAACTAATCACAACACCTGCACGTGTCTGAGAAGTAGCTGTGATAGCAGATGGTAAGACGAATTAAACAACTATTCAGAAACAGATTACAAGGGACTCTGAGCTGACTTTGGGTGCAGAACTGGGAACTTTTTGCAAATCCATTGCCAGTTCTGAGTCTAGAGATTCAAAGCAGAGAAGAGTACCAGCACTTATGGCTATTGGGGAGAAGTCTTGCCTGAGTAAAAACCAAAATGTAGACCAGGAAAGCAGTTACTACATTTCTCCTTGAATTTCACCACCTTGAAAGCATCAAAAGTTACAGACTTCCAGAACTAGATCTGAAAATACCAGTCTGAAAAGGTCTGAAGCTGGGATAATCCTATCTCAATGCCAAGTAAACAGAACCCAATTTTAACATAAAATTTGAAATCAAGAAATAAATTGGGGAAATGAACAAAAAAAAAAGAATATTAGCAAGAAAAGAAAGAGGGCAAAAAACCCCAAATAAACAAAAAAGAACCTAATCATAAAAAGCTAATATGGTGACAGGGAAGAGCAAAACAAAAACTCAGATAAAGACAAAAATATGAAAACAGCTACAGAGGGAAAAAGCAAATTGGATATGAGTCCAATAAGAATTCATGGAAGAGATGACAGGAAAAGATAATGGCAAATGTTGGATGGAATATGAAAACTGGAATACTAATAAGTTTTTGGTGGAGTTGTGAAATGATCCAAACAATCTGGAGAGCAATTTGAAACTATGCCCAAAGGGCTATAAGACTGTGTATATCCTTTGACCCAGAAGTGCCATTACTGGATCTATATCACAAGAAAATCATAAAAGAAGAAAAGGGATCCACACGTGCAAAAATGTTTGTAGCAGCTCTTTGGTAGCAAAAAATTGGAAAATGAATAGATGCTCATCAATTGGGGAATAGCTCAATAAGTTGTGATATATGAAAGTAATGGAATATTATTGTTCTTTTAAAATGATTTAGAAGCTGATTTTAGAAAGACCTGGAAAGATTTACATGAACTGAAGTTGAGCAAAACAAGCATAACCAGGAATACATTGTACACAATAATAACAAGAATGTGCGATGATCAACTATGAAAAACTTGGTTCTTCTTGGTGGTTCAGTGATCCAAAGCAATACCAAGAGACTGTGGACAGAAAATGCCATCTGCATCCAGAAAAAGAACTAAGGAGCCTGAATGTAAATCAAAACTTGCTCTGTTCACTTCTTTTTTTTCTGTTTGTTTTTATCTCTTCCAGGGTTATTTCCTTTTGCTCTGATTTTTCTCTCCCAACATGATTCATAAAGCAATATGTTATTGAAAATAAATGAATTTACTAGAAAAAAATGAATGTTGAAAGCTATCTTTATATATATTTGGAAAAAATAAAATACTACCAAGGGAAAAAAGGACAAGTTTTAGAGAGAGAAAATTAAGTAAATTTGGAAAAGAAATAAGATAAATGAAATAAAATTATAAAAAGAAAATTCTTAACTTGGGAAAAGAAGAATAATACAATATTGATGAGAGTAAAACCTCTAAAAAAATGACCAAATGTAAAAGAAGACACAAAAATTCACTGAAGAACAGAATTTCTTAAAAAGCATATTAAGCCAAATAGAAGAAAAGTCCAGTTGAAGAAAATAATGCCTTGAAAATTAGAATTGGGGAAGTGGAATCTAATGATTCCAAATTACATCAAGAAAAAATCAAACAAGAGAAAAAAATAGATGAAAATGTGAAATATCTCATTGGAAAAGCAATTGACCTGTAACATAGATTAAGGAAAGATAAGCTAAGAGTAGTCAAACTATCTGAAAATCCATGAAAAAAAAACTAGACATCATATTTCAAGAAATTATAAAGGAGAACTATCCTGATATCTTAGAATCGGAGAGCAAAATAATAATTCAAAGAATGCAGCAATCAACTCCTGAAATAGATCCCCAAATTAAAATTCATAGAAATATTATAACCAAATTTCAGAGCTCCCAGGTCAAGGAGAAAATATTGCAAACAACCAGAAAGAAAGAAAGAAAATATTGTGGATCCATAGTTAGGATAGTACAAGATTTATCAACTTTTACATTACAGGATTGGAGAGTTTAAAATTTGATATCCCAAAGGGCAAAAGAATAAGAATTCCAATCAAAATTAATTTAACCAATATATATATTGGGTGAGAAATCTCAACTTTTTGCTAAGATCAACTGTAAGAATAATCTATACAGCAAAACTGAATATAATCTTTCAGGGGGGAAATGGATTTTAATGGAATAAAGGCCTTCCAAGCATTCCTGAAAAAAGATCAGAGATGAATAGAAAATTTGATTTTCAAATATAAACTCAAGTGAGGCATAAAAAGGTAAACGAGAGAAATCATAAGGGATTCAAAAAAAGTTAAGTACAAATAAAAATTAATAGTTAAAAACATGGGTTGGGAAATTAATGTCTTCAGAGACATAATATTATGAATAAAAAGAAGACAAATTAACAATAAATATTAATAACATGCAGTATATGACATATTACTTTATCTTAATAATGTGTAATGATAAAATACTACAATAATATAAGAATGTGTCAGAATCTTGAGAGCTCAATATCAAACTGTATGAAAATAAGAAATGGATATTACTCAGATTAGAAGGGTAGGTATTTATGTATTTTGGGGGGAAAAAGATTAATCATACTCATTTGGCCTTGGAGCAAGTAGAAAAAAAAAGAAAGAAAAGAATGGAAGGGAAGAAACATTTATTAAGCATGTAGTATGTGCTAGGCACTGTACAAATATTTTACTATTATTATTAATTTGATCTTCACCACAACCCTATGAAGTAGGCCCTATGGTTACTATCTCCATTTTTACAACTGAAGTTACTGAAGCAAATAAAGATTAAATGATTTGTCCTTGGTCATGTAGCTGGTAGGTATATGAAATAAAATTTGAACAAATAAAATTTGAACTCAGGTTTCCTGATTCCAGGCCCATCAACCTAAGCACTATATCACTTCACAGCCAACAAAATAATGTATAATAATTTATGTAAACCAAAAAACTTGGAGTAGAGCAGGTCAATATGAAGAAAATCTGTGTAAAGAGACTGGTGTCAAATTTGTGTAAGTGAACCTAAATACAGAGACCAGTAAATACTGTCATAAAAGAAGAGAAAATCAGCATTCACAAATTAGATAGGAAAAACCTAGCCTAACTATTGTATCCTTAAATAAGAATGTATTAAGCTCCCAAAGAAAATTAGAATGGCTTAATTGATAAGAAACAAAACCCAACAAGTTGGTACAAGACAGGAAAAAAAAAACTATGCAGAATAAAAATTAGTGGCTATAACAAATTTATTATGTGACATGACTCCAAAAAAAGCAAATCTAATAAAGGTAATAGACAAAGCAAAAAAATTTTTCCCAAAAAATAATCTTATGCAAAAAATTACAATGTGATTAAAGGCACCATATCTTTGAAATGTAATTATCTCCTAATATCTATCTTTATTACCTTATTTTTTTCTCTTGTTTTATTGTGCTGAATATATATGTGTGTGTGTGTGTGTGTGTGTGTGTGTGTGTGTGTGTAATTTTTTCCCGGAGGCAATTGGAGTTAAATGACTTGCCCAGGATCACACTGGTAGGAAGTGTTAAGTGTTTGAGATCAAATTTGAACTCAGGTCCTCCTGACTTCAAGAGTGGTGCTCTATCCACTGTACCAACTAGCTGCCCCATTTAATAATATTTTTAAAACTGTAAAAATGATGTTTTTTCATTTATTGGGAAAATTCCAGCACTCTTCATTTCATACACTGCTAGCTTTTGATTTTAAATGTATCTTTTATTATACTAAAACAGTTTTTCTGTACCTATAGTGCATAGCTTTATCATAAATATGATAAATACTTTGTCAGTGAATATTTTTTTTCTGCTGCTATTGATATAAGCATGTGGCTTTGTTTCTCTTTTAATGTTATTCATTATGCTTATGATTTTATTCATCTTTAATCTTATTATCTGTATTAAACTAGACTTGCCCAGAGTGAATGTTTTTATATTACTGTTGTTTATTCCCCAGGATTTTATTCAAATTTCTGAACTTAAATACATTAATAGTATTTATCTAGATTTTTCTTTCTTTATTTTTCTCTATGTTAGGTTTCAGAACTTTTTCTTATAAGGGGAATTTAGTAGAGTGTTGTCTCTAAATTACAGAATATTTTTACTGGGATGAGTATATCATTCTCTTAAAAGTTTGAGAGAATTCTCATACTAATTCATATGGATGACTTTGATTCCCTACTCTATTTTGGCTTTTTAAAAAAAATAATCCAATATATATTTTTTTCTGAAACAGATCTTAAATGATCTCTATTTGTTGGTCCTATAATTTGTGTATTTTTTTAATAAAAAACTCACTTCCTTTGAATTCTATGTTTTATTGGTATAAAGCTGTGTAAGAAATATCATGGCACAATGGATGGAGAACCAGCCTCAGAAGCAGGAAAAACTTGAGTTAAAGTGTTGTCTCACAAGCTATGTGAAGCTGAACATTTCACCTTTCAGTATTCAAAGATCATAAACTGCAGAAGATGATGAACTGCTTTGATAAAGAGAAGAAATTCCCTACCCAAATAAAATCATAGGTTAAGTTCCTTTCTCTAGAACAGTGTATGGCTCTGATGATTTTTATCTGTTCTGTTATTTCTTATTGACTTTTATTTTATTAATTTGATTTTCCTATCTTCATTTTTATCTTAACGAGCCAGCTTTTTTGCTTCCAATTAATCTTTCTTTTCTAATTTTAAAATTTCTAGATTTTGTTCTTATTTTGGATTTATTTGCTAAGCTTTTTAATTGCATTTACAGTTTGTTCATCTTCCCTTCTGCTATTTTGTAAATGCATATTCTCAGTGATATTTTTTCCTCTGAGCTTTAGCTATATCCCCAAAATTTCATTTTGTTGTCTTACCATTATTATTTTTTAACATAGTTTTTAATTACTTCTATCTGTTGTTATTTTAGGAAATCATTATTATATTTCAATTTGGGGTTATAGCTTTTGCTCCCTGCATTGATTGCTTCTTTACCAAATTATGGTCCATATAAGAAGCATTTAAAAATTTTTTTAATATTTATTTATATTTTCTCTTTGCTCTAGCACATGGTGTTTTTTTATTTTTGTTTTTTTTCTTTTTACTGAAGCAATTGGGGTTAAGTGACTTGTCCAGGGTCACACAGCTAGGAAGTGTTAAGTGTCTGAGGACAGATTTGAACTCAGGTCTTCTTGACTTCAGGGCTGGTACTCCATCCACTGCACCACCTAGCTGTCCCTCCTTGGTCTGTTTTAAAGGTATCATATTATTCTGAGAATATGTATATTCTTTTATACAGATGTTATTGTTCAGTCATGTCTAAATCTTAATGATACCAAGTTTTTTAGAATGGCAATGCTGCTCAAGATACTTTTTGATTTTGTTTTGTTTTGTTTTGTTTTTGGCAAAGTTACTGGAGTGCTTTGCCATTTCCTTCTTCCCAGGTCCACACAGCTGGTTAGTGTCTGATGCCACATTTGAATGCAGGACCCAGTTTTCTATCTATTGAATTACTTAGCTGCCTCCACAGAAGATGCTATATCTCAATTATTATTTCAACAAGAAATCGTTCAGTTCCCTATTTTCCTTTTTACTTTTTTTTTGTTAGACACATACAACTGTGAGAGAGCATTAATATTTCCTACAATTATTATATGTGTGTGTACACACACACACACACTCACACACACTTCACAAATTTAGAGACTTTTCCATCCCAAATGTTCTTATGGACTATTTGTGCCCAACCTATGGTAGAGTCTTCCAAACATGTGTTGGTCTGATTAGCACAGGCAGACACACCTTACATTGACTTACAGATGTCATTTCGATCCTCTCTGAGTGTAAAGGACAATTAATGTTTATATGTATGTACATGCACACACACTCAATAAACAATACCTTTTCCTAACACATATATACATGTTTTTATATATTATATACAAATACACACATAAATGTATATATATACATATACATATATATACACACACACACATACATATCTATGTAAATCATACTGTATTACTCTACCTTTAAATTAATTGAATTAAAAATATGTAACATATATAGAGAAAGTGGAATAGTAGATAAAGTACTGAACTTGGAATCAAAAGGACCTAGATTCAATTCCTGCTAGAGTTACTTACAAGCTGTTTGATACCAGTCAAATCAATTAACTTTTCTGTGGCTCAATTTCCTTATCTGTATAATGAGAGCATTGAACTTATTAGCCTTTACTATCTCTTCCACTTGTAAATATATGAACATATAATTTTTCTTTATGTATCCAATTCTCTGTACTTTGATATGTATAATTATGTGTTTCATATATATGTGTTTACATAGACATATGTATTGGTTTATTGTCTATGATTTCTTCCAAAAACTCTACTCTCCATGCTGCTTGTCTCCACTGGTATTACAGATATTTATTTTTGGTTTTATCTGATAGTCCAATTGTTTTTTTTTTGTTGTTGTTGTTTTTTAGTGCATAATCTCCATAGAGGTTTGTCTTTTAAGAATTTTTTTCTGCTGTGTTGGAGTGAGTAGTTGATGAAACCATGATTAAACAATAATAAAACCATAGATCATAAGAATAAAATCAACATTATCATAAAATAAGCATTAATAGCAACAGGAACTCTTGCAAGGTCCAGATCTCTTAATTGGTACAAGGGTTGTCTTGATGAAGATGTAAATGTTTATAAACACAGCCTAATAGAAATTGAAAAATTAAACTGGAGAAGAATCATCCATCATTCTACAAGATGTGCATTAAAAGGGTGGTTTTTCCTTCAGTTTCCTTAGTTTATGTATCAGAAAGACAACTGGACTTTAAATCAAAAAGGTGGGTATCGTTACTTATTCTTTTTGTGATCATAGGCAACAAACTTTACCACTCTAAACCTGTTTCTTAAAATGAGAGAGTTCCACTAAGTGTTCTATAAAGTGCCTTCCAGTTCAAATTCTATGATTCAGTAATTTTATGAAAGCTTCTAAAATCTCAGAGATCAGACATTACAATTCAAGTCCAAAAAAAGTCTTTAAAAACTACACTTGGAAGTTATAGAAATAGAGCTGCATTAACATACTGTCAAATTTTTATACTATAAGTGCATTTGGATGCCAGGAATGCTGGAAGATTTCCCAGTAGAGTCTGAGCATTCCAAACACAACCGAATGCCATCTCCCTTCCCCTTAAAGTAGAAAAAATAAAGATGGGAAATCAGATATGGAGAGAGATAAAGACAGAGAAATAGACACACAGAGAGACAGATGGAGAGAGATACAGAGAGAGAGAGAGAGAGAGAGAGAGAGAGAGAGAGAGTAAGAGAGAGGGAGGGAATTACTAGCAAATAGGCTAGAATAGGATAAAGTCTTAAAATCAATTCATTAGAACATTTTCCAGAAAACCAGAATAATATTTAGAAAACAGTCTTACATCATGGGAATTATGGTTACAAGAAACCAATTGTATTTGCTAGTATAGGACTTACTGACAGTGAAACTTATGTTATACCTAAATCGGAGTTCTTAGGTTTGAGGTAGGCTTTAATAGACAGTTCTGAAACTGTATATGAGTCTTAATGGCAGACATGGAATGACAATAATCTACTGGTTTACACCATGACTTAGTTAATCTTGTTAAATGAATACCAGTCAACCATTCATTCAATGTATACAGAAGCCATGGTATACTGATGTGGATATAGATTGACTGTCCCAAATACCACTTTAGTCTGAAGTTGTGGTAATACTAATAGAAGCATGGAAAATTAGATAGATAGGTAGATAGATAGATAGATAGATAGATAGATAGATAGATAGATAGATAGAAGATAAATATATATATGTATATATATTATAGATCTAGATGGTTCTTCGTCACATGAACTCTTTCTTCAGAGGTTAAAATATTCATACTTCATCATATCCTTACCCTTCCAATATTTCTGATCTCCTAGCTGCTGATAAACCTCACTGGCATCTCTTTTATTTGCACTCTCTGAACTTTCTTCTCTTCTACCCTCACTCCATTGTTCTGCTCCAAATCTATCTATCCCTTCCACTGTGCTCTCTAGAATGTCTGCTTGATCATTAACACAATTGCTTTCATCTTGATCTTTTTTCCTATTTTGTGCTTCAATTTTCAGGATTCCTTTGGATGACACTGCATTCTTGGACATCTTCTGTAATACTAATTTCACTTTCACTCATATCTCTTCCCCCAACTCATGACAGGGGAATTAAGAATGCTTCTTGCTTCTTTTTGCCATTTCCAGACTCTACCTTTATTATTTATCATCTTCTCCTCTTTTTAGGTTCATTGCATTCAACTTTATCATCCAGTCCAGGTTCTGGTGGCCATAATGGTATATAATATATTGCTCCATCCCCAACCCAGGACATTCTCTTTCCTATCTCAATTAATTCAGTGCCTGGCATATAGACTTTCCTTCCACTTTCATATTAAGATACTTCAACATGGACACTTATGCTTCTTCAAAAAAAACACACAAAAAACCTAACCTTCCAATTTTTCAATCTATTCAATTACCATGACTTACTCCTTTACTTTCCCTCATCTACACACAGATAGTAGTACCCTCGATCTTTCCATCACCCATAAATATTCTATTTCCATGTCCATTAATTAAGAAATATTTTATTTGATCACAATATTTTATAATTACACTTTTGTCTGTGCCTTATGACTCAGCCCATTTCTTTATTCTCATCTTGACTTCTAATTCCTCTTCCACTCAGTTCTTTCACTGACCAGCACTCATAGACATATCACTCATAGGAAGATTCTCTGCTCTTCCTAATTCACCTCACTGGTGAATCATTTCAATTCTATACTATCTTCTTGCTCTACATCTTGCTAAATTTAAACTGTGGCTTACTTCTAACATTTGCCTAGTATATATTGCTGACTGGAAATGGAGAAAATCTTGAAACTATGCTGACTGAATCCCCTGGAAATTTATCTTATAAAATCTCAACTGGATCCTCATGGCAACCAGGCAATTCTTTTATATCTCCATAATCAATTTATGATACAATTCACCTCACTGTTTATTATAAATTTTTAACTAGTTTTCTATGCATATAGAAAATACTGAAACTATTTATTGAAGCCTCACTTGTCTCCCCTCCTTCTCACTTCAGACAGCTTCTTCCATTATCTTTAAATTCACTCTTGTCTCTCATAAAGAGATGGCCCTTAGTCAAATCAAATTCATTGACATGCATACTTGATCCTATCACTTTCTATCTTCTCCAGCATATTGACCACTCTCAGTTTCAATTTTTCCCTATATGTAGTTCTTTCCCTGTTATGTACAATCATATCCATTTCTCCCCTATTCTTAAAAAAATATCCCTTAAAACATGCCTGACTCCACTACTTATCATCTTATTATCTCTTTTCTCTTTTGGTCTATAGTCATTGAGAAAGGGACTTCTGTTATGTGTCTGCACTTCTTTTCTTATCATGTGATTCTAGACCTTTTGTAATCTGGCTTTGGATCTCATGATTCAGCTTAAACTTCTTTCTCCAAAGTCATTAATGAGCTCACTTATTAAATCTAAGAACCTTTTCTCAAAATTCATCTTCTTGATAGCCTTTGGAACTATCAATAACCTTTTTCTCCTGAATTTCCTATCCCTTCTGGATTTTTCCTGACATTACTCTCTCCATATTTTCCTCTTAATTTTTTAATTGCTTTTACAAAATTTCATTTTCTTGGATTTTCATTCAGCTAATGCTCATTACCAATGAGTGTCCCCCTAGCCTCTAGGGAAGAAAAAGTATCCATAAAGCCAAAAGACAGTAATAGTGTCTAAGAATCTACAGATATCTACATGATTAATATGTTGTGTTTCCTATTAATGTATGATCTCCTTGAGAGTAATAACTACATTTATTTTCTATTTCTATTGCCCATGTCATGCTTAGAACACATTGAGAAGATTGTTTTCAGTTCCATGTATCACATTTTGGGAAGGACATTGAGACATTGATAAGATTGAGCTGTATTGACAGAACAACAAGAATGGTGAAAGGAGTTGAGTTTATCTCGTGTGAGAATATGATAGAGAAAATTAGAATTTTTAGTTCTTAAAAATGACTTGATATTTTAACATAATTAACATAACTTCCTGCCATCTAGGGGAGGGGTGGGGACTGGGGGGGGATTTTGTAATGGAAAGCTTTGTAAGGGTCAATGTTGAAGGATTACCCATATATATGTTTTGCAAATATAAAGCTTTAATAAAAAAATGACTTGAGGCAGGAGATAATTATCTGCAAGTATTTGAAGGATTGTCATATGAAGAAGAGATTAGATTTGTTATGTTTGCCTCCAAAGGGACAAGTTGAAGTTGTAAAAAAAAGTACATTTAAATATTTTCTTCATTTTATGCAAGAAAAAAACTCCTAAAATTAAAATTATCCAAAGGTGTGATGATTGCCTTAGTAGTTATTGGACTTCCTTTTATTGGAAATCTTCAAAGAAAAAGGCTGGCTGTTTTGTCAGATATTTAAAAATAAGAATTCTTTCTCAGATATTGATTGGGCTCAATGGACATTGAAATCCCTTCCAACAATGAAATTTTGTA
The DNA here is from genome assembly GCA_023553655.1 of Myrmecobius fasciatus. Taxonomy (NCBI): domain Eukaryota; kingdom Metazoa; phylum Chordata; class Mammalia; order Dasyuromorphia; family Myrmecobiidae; genus Myrmecobius; species Myrmecobius fasciatus. The sequence goes on from JAJPUD010007633.1 coordinate 17,776, forward strand.
ATTCTGATTGTATGATTCAAAGATTTTATTCTCCTGAAATAATAGTGACATGACTTATGAAGAGATATTATTATTTGCAAAACATAGCTATTGTTAGATGGGCTTTTGGAATACTTTGAAGGTTAGAACCATAATAAATGCCATGAAGTTTTCTAGGTGCTGTCAAATCCTATTTCTTCCTCTCACTCAATTATGTATTGTGCTTATTGTTCATCTGCACTTGTGTATGTATGTATATATGTATGTACATGTATATATGGAGAGAGAGAGATTGATGTAGATATAAATCACATGGATGTAATAATGCAATGATTAATATTTCCATATAAGGGACATATGTAGTAGTGATAAATATGTTGAAAGAGAGGAATATATAAATGTCATAAATATCTAGATGGTAAAGATAAAGATAAATACTCATATTAGAGGCTTAATTCAATGTATTTCCCATTCAAATGAATATCATCACTTGAACAATATACAAATCATCCATTTTTTCTATGCTTTTTAAAAATTATTTAATATTTTATTTAAAATTAGACAGCATTATCTAATTCAGAAATAAACATTAAGGTCTTTTTTTCTAGCACATATTTAAAAAAATTTCTGCACCCAAGCTGAACTGTGAGTTAAAAATATCTCTTCCATATGTTCAAGCCTCAGAGTAAAGCAATATTAAACATGTAAAATTAAGTTTACTTAGGAGCAACAAATGATTAAAATGATGTCCCTTGAGTAGGAATGCAACAGAATTAAACACTGATAAAGTATAAGGCAAAAGAATGAAATATGAAAAGGATGGATGATAGTTACCTGAGAAATACTGTTTAAAAATTCACCCACTTTCACTCTTTGTCTTAACCTAGGAAAAAAATCTTTTCTTGGCAACTGTTTCTATATTATCTAAGCTGTACAAATTGGGGAAATGTAGGTGAAATTGTCCTATATTCTCAGCTAATTTTTAATATAACAACAATTAATAGAGGTTCGATACTCATAGGAACCTCATTGTATCTCAAACATAAATTGATAACTAAAATTTTTGTTAAATTTCAATGTTAGTTGACTAATAATAAGATATATACTTAATTCCAACTCTTCCTTGTATTTCTAACTGGGTGAAAGGGGGATAATTCTTCCGCCTTCCCCATGTCAGAAGCAAATATATCAAATATCTCCATGTTGCAGTGAGTGTATGTGGCTCAGACCAGATCTCAAGGCTCTAGTTATTTACTCATTTGTGCTGCTTTCCCTGGGCACAAATAACTTAAATATTGACCCAGAGATGGATGTTTCTTGCCCTATAGCTACTTTATGAAATTAAGAGATCAAAAATTCCTGAGTGCTGAGTGAAAATGGGAGAGACTTTCTGGAACTACCTTCTCAAGGAATGAAAAAAAAAAAAAGCATTTAATATGTTTTGCAAAAAGAAATAGTCCCTAACTTAATGGATCTTACATTTTGATGAGGGAAGACAATACACAAAAGGCAGCTAAAAATCAGGAGGTAGGTCATAACGAAGGTAGCTGCTGCAAAGACTGGTTTTAAGGACTGAAATCCAAGAACAAGGTTTCTCCACAAGATAGAGGAACTGTATTCTATTGAAAAGGTCAGAAGGGTAATTGGATGTTCCTGGACAAGGAGGCCTCAGGCATTGAAGTTCAAGGATGAGATGTGATTTAGAAGTCTGGGAGCCAGGAATTGGGTTCAGATGGGAAGATAATTACTAACAAGGAGGATGCACTATATGCCAGCTGTCCAAGAGACCTGGACCTTAAGTTGCTGCTCAGAATGCTGCAGAAGAACGATATGGCTCCCCAGAAAAAAACAAAAGTAGTGATTTTGTTGGTGTTGGTGTGGGTGTTGTTTCATATTTAAAATATTCAATAATGTAGACTTATGAGTTGTTTGCTCTTTAAATATTGTTGTGATTGTTAGAAAAAGGAAATGGGTCTAAAATCTTTTACATTTCTAAATCGATGAGTCTGTCAATCACTTTTAGGGAGAATTAATCAGCTTTGTTTTAGATTTTCTCCAGAAATCAAGGGTGAGGGAATAATGTGTCAAAATATAAGAAAAGACTAATCTCCTATGTGTGCACTCTAAAGCTATGCAATGAAAAGTATTTTAACATGATAAGCATTACCAACAATGTGCTAATTAATGTTTAGCAGCCATCTCTCTGAAAAAAAATAAGTATACTCTTTGAAATTTAATATGTATTATTAATATTTTCTTCCTTACTTTCTTAATTTTAGGTAATCAACAATATAATAAATCAATTTCTAAATTGTAACATTTGTTGATTTCCAAAATGTAAATGCTCACACTAAAAATATAACAATAACCTCTCATCAGCTATTTCAAGCTGACTATAACATGCATTTAATAATTCTTTTTAAAATTTTCAATAACTCTAGTGGTTTTCTTAATTGTTCAGGCATATTGGCTAGTAAGTTTGTCAGTTCTTAATCCCCCAGAATTCGTGAAGTCATCAAAATCATTTTTCTTCGTGAAGATTTTCCTATTCCCACTTTGCCTCAGTGTTAGGGCTTTCACACAATTAGTGGGGTAATATTATATAGGTATTATTTTTTACACTTATTTATTTATAGTATTTTATTTGTCCAAATGCATGTAAAGGTACTTTTCAATATTTATCTTTGTAAAATCTTCTGTTCCAAAATTTTCTCTCCCCCCCTCTTACCAAGACCACAAACTGATATAGGTTAAACATGTGCAATTTTTCTAAAACATATTTCTATATTCATCATGTTGCATAAGAAAAATCAGGTCAAAAGGAGAAAAAAAAAGAAAAAAAAAACCAAGCAAACAGACCACAGCAAAAAAGGTGAAAGTGCTATGCTTTGCTCCACATCTAGTTTCCATAGTTCTCTCTCTGAATGCAGAAATTTTGAAAATCAAAGGAAAGATTAACAAAATTGAAACTAAGCAAAGTAATTAATTAATTAATTAAACTAAGTTGGTTTATCAAAAATTAGATAAACCTTTGGTAAATTTTTTTAGAAAAAGGAAAGAAAAAAAGACAAATAAAAAATGAAAAGGGTAAAGTTATCACCAATGAAAAAGGAATTAAAGCAATAATTAGGAGCTATTTTGCCCAACTATATGTCAACACATCTGACAATCTAATTGAAATGGATGCATATTTGAAAAAAATATAAATTGCCCAGATTAACACACGAGGAAATAAATTATTTAAATAGTCCAATTTTAGAAAAAGCCTTGAACAAGCCATTAATGAGCTCCCTAAGAAAAAATCTCCAGGGCCATATAGATTCACAACTGAATTCTATCAAGCAATTAAAAAACAATTAATTCCAATACTGGGTAAACAATTTGGAACAATAGATAAAAAAGGAGTACCCCCAAATTCCTTCTATGACACAAATATAGTATTGATATGTAAACCAGGAAGAACCAAAACAAAGAAAATTACAAACCAATTTCCATAATGAATGTTGATGCAAAAATTTTAAATATACAGCAACTTATCAGCAGGATAATGCACTATAACCAGAAATGCAGGGTTGGTTCAATAGGGATAAAAGGAGTTTTCCTTAAAATCATAAGCAGCATTTATTTAAAACCAACAGTAAGCATTATTTGTAATGGGGAAAAGCTGGACACATTCCCAATAAGATCAGGGGTAAAACAAGTATGCCTATTATCACCATTATTATTCAATATTATACTAAAAATGTTGGCTTTAGCAATAAGAAAAGACAAAGAAATTTTAAAAATTAGAACAGACAATAAGATAAAACTATCTCTCTTTGCAGATAATATGATTATATATATTTATTTATTTTAAAGCTTTTTATTTGCATAACACATGTATAGGTAGTTCTTCAACATTGATTCTTACAAAGCTTTCCTTTACAAATTTTCCCCCCTAGTCACCTCCCCTCCCCTAGGTAGCAGGAAGTCCACTACATGTTAATTATACATGACAAGTCAAATATATGTATACATATTTCCTTATTTATCTTGCTGCGTAAGAAAAATCGTATCTACA
>JAJPUD010007633.1:36573-104062 GCA_023553655.1 Myrmecobius fasciatus
CTTTAATTTGCCCTGGGGCAGTTCTGCTGATTGAGTTATTTCAGGAACTGGGCAGTTCTGCTGATTGAATTATGTCAGGGGCTGGGCAGCTCTGCTGATTGAATTATTTCTGGTGCTTATCAGACCTGTTGTTTGATTGATTGCTTTAAGGTGCTGTGTAATGGCAGCTAGTTACGATGCTCATCAGGGGTTCAGTGGTTCACAATCTATCCCCCTCAAAAGGCAGACCCTCCAAACCACCTGCCCACAATCAGGACAAATTGTTCCAAGAGGCCCGCAGAAGACTCCCAGGTGTGTGAAAAGCACAACGCTCCCACTCCTGTTCTGACTCCTGTTTCAGCTTCCTGCTCCAGCTCCCTGCCCCGGTCTCCCTGCGCTGCAGTCTGGGTTCAGTAGGCCACCCCCTGCCCCATTAAAACAGACCTGTTTTGAGGTTCTTCCAGAGTATCTTCTTCTAGAATCGTGTTGTTCTCCGGATATTGTGGATTTTTTTGCTTCAGAATCAGTCTAGAGGCTTCATATTTTGTTGGTTTGAGGGGAGGTTAGAGGAGGTTACAGAGAATCCTGTCTGATCTCCGCCACCATGGCTCCACCCCCGGAAGGAAGTCCCTATAATATTATCCTTTATGCCTAGATCATGAATCCATTTTGACCTTATCTTGGTATATGGTGTTAGGTGTGAGTCAATGCCTAACTTCTTCCATACTAGTTTCCAATCATCCCAGCAGTTTTTGTCAAATAGTGAGTTTCTATCCCCAAAACTGAGGTCTATGGGTTTATCAAACACTAGATTACTATTGTCATTGAGTATTTTGTCCTGTGAACCTAACCTATTCCACTGATCCACTACTCTATTTCTTATCCAGTACCAAATAGTTTTGGTGACTACTGCTTTATAATATAGTTTTAGATCCGGTACAGCTAGGCCACCCTCATTTGCATTTTTTTTCATTAATTCCCTTGAAATTCTTGACCTTTTGTTTTTCCAGATGAATTTTGTTGTTATTTTTTCTAGGTCAGTTAAATAATTTCTTGGGGGTTTGATTGGTATAGCACTAAATAAATAGATTAGTTTTAAGTAGTATTGCCATCTTTATTATATTTGCTCGACCTATCCAAGAGCACTTGATGCTTTTCCAATTGTTTAGATCTGACTTTATTTGTGTGGAGAGTGTTTTGTAGTTTTACTCATATAGATCCTGACTTTCCCTTGGCAGATATATTCCCAAATATTTTATACTATCGATAGTTATTTTGAATGGAATTTCTCTTTGTAGCTCTTGCTGTTGCATTTTGTTGGTGATGTATAAAAATGCTGATGAGCATTATGTGCATTTATTCTGTATCCTGCAACTTTGCTAAAGTTGTGGATTAATTCTAATAGTTTTGTTGGTGATGTGTAAAAATGCTAATGAGCATTATGTGGATTTATTCTGTATCCTGCAACTTTGTAAAGTTGTGGTTTAATTCTAATAGTTTTTTAGTTGATTCTCTAGGGTTCTTTAAGTAGACCATCATATCATCTCCAAAGAGTGATAATTTGGTTTCCTCACGACCTACTCTAATTCTTTTAATCTCTTTTTCTTGTCTTATTGCCAAGGCTAGTATTTCTAATACAATATTGAATAGTAATGGTGATAGTGGGCAACCTTGTTTCACCCCTGATCTTCCCAATAAGCTTTTGATGTAAAACCCCACCTGTGTCCAGAGAGAGAACTATAGAGTCTAAATGTAAATCAATACATGCTTGATTCATTTTATTTTTTATTTTTTCTTCTGTTATCTTTCTGTCTTAAATTCTCTTTTGTTCTGATTTTTCCCTCCCAACATGATTCATTTTTAAAAAATGAATATATATGCATAACAAATTTTTTAAGTTCAAAAAAAGAAAAGAGACAACAATTAAGAAAGGCTATGTAATAAATATTACATATTGTTCAGGAAAAAACCCAAGTCTATTGGAATTGCCTTAAATCACCTCATTGTTGAAAAGAGTCAACTCCATCATAGTTAATCATCACATAATCTTGTTGTTACTGTGTGCAATATTCTCAAGGTTCTGCTCAATTCACTTAGCATCAGTTCATATAAGTCTTTCCAGGCTTTTCTGAAATCAGCCTGCACATATTTTTTTAATGAAACAATAATATTCCATGATAATTCATGTACCATAACTTATTCAGTCATTCCCAATTAATGGACATCCACTCAATTTCCATTTCCTTGACACTACAAAAAGTTTTTGCTATAAATGTTTTTGCACATGTGGTCCATTGCCTTTTTAAAATATCTTTTTTTCAAATATAGGCCCGATAGTGATACTGCTGGGTCAAAGGGTATGCACGGATGGATCATTTCACAACTCCACCAACAATGCATTAGTGTCCCAGTTTTCCCACATAAATGCTTTCACCACATATTTTTATGTACACAGCATTTTGCTTGTCTCATTATTAAAATGTGTATTTCTTGAGCACAGGAAAGCTTTTGGCTTTCTTTGTATCTCCAGTGCAGCACAGTGCCTTGCATATAGTTATCACTTAATAAATGCAAAGATTTATTTGTTGACTAACTTGTTTTTCAGACTGACTATTTGAATAATTCTTATTGTCTTATGAAGAAACATTATTTTCTTTTCAGCTCCTTCTAATTTTCATATAATCTGTTATTTAGATAAGACTTTAAACCTCCTGTAAACTATTAATTCTCCTAATATTTTTGCAAAAAACCTTCATTTCTTTTTAGATTTTTTTCCCATAGAGTGATTGTTTCATTTAAAAATATTATTTCATCTCAGTTTTATTTCTTCCAGCAATTCTACTTGATTTTACAGCCAAAATGTCCCCCCCTCCCAAGGTGTTTGTTAGTTATTTTCTGAGTTCATGTCTTTGGCGACTCTGGCTACATAATATTTCTCTATTGTTGTTATCTTTTTCTGTTTAACTCATTCTTCCAGTTTGTATGAGTTTAACTCATACTTCCTGAAATAGCAATTTATACTGGAGCCAAGTTTAGAATACTTCAGAAGGAATGTTAGGACATTTTATAGTATTGAATTTTGAGCTCCTATTTCTGCATTATCTGTGCATTGAATTCTGTCTAGCACAAAGAAGTTGCATAATAAGCATTTATCGATGACCTGATTGATGATTATGTGTTCTTCAGGGGTATCAAGAGTACATAAAGCTAGGGAGGGAAAATTTCAGCTTGCCTTAAATGGACTGTTCTAGGAAAAAAAAAAGTCTGATCTCTGCTCTTGGCCCCAGATTATCAGGTTAGGAACCCAGGTTAGGATGAAGAAACATTACTGTGTAGTTGTCCCTGTTTGGAACTCACTGTAGTAAATAATTTCTGACTTCAAAGACTGTCCACTATCTGAAAAAATTCTGGAGGTACACAGTGTCAAAAGTATAGATTACTACAAGTCTTAAATCCTTAGTTCTGCTCTTTTGCTCAACTGAAGGATCCAACCAATGTCTGTGAAGTGAATCTGAGACTCTACTGTGAGCTCAGAAGACCTGTGCTGTAGGCTTACCATCAGTTGCAATTACTGGCCTTATTATTTGCCCATGATCTGAATCTGTAATCTTGGGCTGGAAAAATGGTTTATTACTTTGGTGTTCTTTTTGAGTCTTTTTAATAAAATAGTTCTGAGAGACAGCTAGGATCCACTGCTTCCTCATACACTACATTCTTCATGTTTCCAGGAAGGTCTGCGTTTTTGGCCTTTTTCAACACAATACCTATGGTAATATTTTTTTGTAATGCTTCTTCTTTATTATCACAATGAATTTCTTAGGTGTCATGAATACAATCTAAAATGATTTAAAATAAAATAGATTGGGAGAGAGTAGTTTACTACCAACCTATATATCAAAGAATATGCTATATGCTGTAGGCTTTTTTAATTACTGTTAAAATTTTATTCCATAGCTTAAGACTTCATGTGTACAACCTTCTTGCACAGCTGCAGTTTGTTAATTACCCCTTCATATTTGATTGCAAGTCACAATAATAATGCTATTCATATAAACATAAAATACCTTTTTTACTGAGTCTTAAGGATATAAAGAAAAAAAAGAATGATATGGGGAAGGAAAGTTAGGAATCTAAAGTCTGGGAAATGGGTTTGGGTGCTCTAATGCCTTGGAATTCTTTTTTGTTGCTAATTTCAGTGTCCCCTGGTTTCTCATGAAAGAGTTTACTATGAAATGCAAAAAAAAAAAAAAAAAAAAAAAACCCAAAGTGTGAACCACTGCCAAAGAAAATATCTGCAATGACCCAAGGGAAAAAATGTTGAAATATCTAGAAATTATCAAGGACAAAAATTCAAAAATATCCCAAAATAAAATGAATGACCTCAAAAATCTATAAATAAATGCTCAAAGTTGACATCACAAAAAACAAGAATTAGAGGTTTAGAATCAAGAAAGAAAATTTGGTATAATAGGTATCACAGACACTTGCCTGGATGAAACATAAAAAGTTCTGGAAATATATATTTCTTCAAAAAGAAATATATTATGAAATGGTATAATAAGCATTTCAAGAAAAAAAATCATGAATCAAGCAAGAAAGGGAAATGTGGTAGGGAGATTACATGAGAAAGAAAAGGTATTTATTTTGTCATTGGCATTTACTACAGACCATCTGAGACAGAGAGAAGAAATAGACAAGAAATTTGTGAAACATCACAAATGCCAGGCATAATATGTAGTATAGATTTGGGGAAACTGGATTTCAAATTGTTCAGAGGGAAAAAAAATAGGATCCATTGATTAAAATTATTAAAGGTAAGGCAGCTTAAGAATAAGGGGGAAATTTATTTATGAAATTCTGAAAATCAAAAGAGAAACAATTATGATGAGAAGTAGAAAAAGGATTTATCTGAAGAAACCAATATGGAGAAAAAGGGAAATCAACAACTAACTTATATTTTTAAAAGATATGTATAGAAGACAAGAATAAGGGCTGGTAATCAGTGAATACAAGAAGAGTGTGTAAAGTCTTGTGAAAAAATAGTGTCAGGAATGCTAAAGTTCAGAGAGAGTTGAAAAATGTCAGAGAAAGGTAAAGGCAACAAAAGATTAAAAAAAAGGGATTACGCTACATCTTGGAATGGATGGGATGGTAATAACTGACAACAGAGAAGAAAGAACTGTTGGATTCTTATTTTTCTTGTCTTTTTTCTGCCAAAGAAAATCACCTTTATACTGAAAATGACAGAACTAAAATAACTAATGAAATTATATTCGAGATAAGTACAGAAATGAAAAGAAAATACTAGCTGAAAATTATACATCTTAAAAAAACAATCAATACATAGGAGAAAAGAGTCATTTTAGGAAAACATAAAAGGGTGAATAGAAAACTAAGAACAATTTATTAAATAGCAATTGAATCAAAAGAAATCAGAAAAATAATGTACCTGAAAGTTCATTATCTTAACAATACCATTGAGCAAAACAATTCTTAGAGGAAAAAAATCATACAATTGAGTGTCTAAACTAATAGGAGAAAAAAAGAGAAACTAAATAAATTATGCTTATACCTAAAGGCATTAGAAATGAAGACTAAGAGGAGAAAGTGAGTTAAATACATACAAAATCACTAAAGTTCTCTAGTATTCTAAAAAGAATTTGAATCCTGGAGGTGAAAGTTGTAGGAGCAGAAACATCTTATTCCTTTTTTTGTACTTTGAATCCATTGTCTCTGTTGAGAGGTGGGTAGCATATTTCATCATCTGTCCTCTGAAAACCTGGTTACTTATTGAATTCATCAGTTCTTAAAGTATTTCAAAGTTATTTGTGTCTATATTGTTGTTATTGTTTCAGTTCTATTTCTGCACACTTTACTTAACACCATTTCATGCAAGAATTCTTAGTTTTCTCTGGAAACTATAGGCTGGGGTCTTTTTTATATGACATTTGGTAGACTTGCTGAGAACTGCACTCAACAGATTTTGTTAGAATTCTCTAGTGCTTGTTGCTGGAGGAGGTACTTGAAAAGACAAGGATTAATCCTCTTCAGAATAACAAAGATTTCCAAAACTGAAGATAGGGACAAATGTACCAAATATTCTCCAAGTGATTTTGCTTGGGGAGGAGATATTGCTCAGCTTAAATAGGTTTTGGAGGACCGTCACCAATCCTTGGCTTTGCTAGGCCATGGGACAATTGTTAAAGGCTGACATTAGGATAAGAGGGCAGTAACAGAGACTGCTCCTATATTCCAATGAAATGATGATACTTGGCCATGACTCAGTGAACATCTTAATGGATCCAGAAGTGTAGACCCTGTGATTGGACAAAAATGTACAATGATAGGCTGTTATGTGGCCCCATATTAGCAAGCTGCAGAAAGGAATTCTCAATGGCAGCTGGGTAGATAGCAACTCAGGCCTCAGGAGAATGCATCAACAAGGACAGCAGTTCCACATACCAGTCAGGGTCCTCTCCTTACTGTAATCTGGAACTGATTAGAGCTTTCACATTGCTGCCTGCATAATAGCCAGCAATCAGTAGATACCTTCTTCCTAGAAAAGGCTTAGAGAATCAAGAGATAAGATTGTTGAGAGGTGAATTAATCTTTGGCAATTGGAGGGATATGAAACTATCTACACAACCCCTGTGGAAGAAGAGATAGTTTCTTAGCAGAGGCTTATAAAGAAGCAAAGATTTGGTAACCCTGACTATGGTGCTTCCAAGAGAAGGAAAGGTCTTGTCTTGTTGTCCAGGGGATGTTGAGTAAGAAGATGGTATAACACAGTAAATTCTTGGTCTTGATCCTGGCACCAGGAAAGGTTATATAAAGAGGGCAATTGTTACTTCTCTGTGTGTGTGTATGTGTGTATGTGTGTGTATACATACATATACATATACATATATGTATATATATATCTTTGTAGTATGTACATACTACAAAGATATAATGTTGTTTATCACACAGATGATAATTAAAAGCTGAGTGTTAGACTCTCTGAATGATAAAGGACAAACATTGGATTTTTTATCTTTGCCTTTTTCTATATTTTATTAATTTTCTATTTTAATGTTTCTTTCATTCCTTTGGTGTTTCTTATCAGGGTTTTGATACCTCTGAGGCTGGAGTTGTCAAGTAATGGCTCAAGGGCCATGTAAGTGATGGAAGATCTTATGTTAGAAATTGTGCCCTTCACAACAAAAAAATGGTCAGAGGAGCATGATGCCCTCCATATAGACTATACTAGTGTTTTTCTTAAAACATTGTAATAATTCTTGAAATTCAATTGGCCCACATAACTAAGTTAAGAATCACCAACTTAGCTTCTTGGAGATAAGAAGCTCATCCCCAAAGTCTGACACAAACACTTCTGAGTGGTGACTAAGACCAAGACCAAAGTAGAAAACCTGAGCCTAAATTGAATCAACCATGTATCTTTGCTGAATATCCTTTAAATGAAGTGATTGGGTAAATTCCCTTTTATTAGATGGTCTACAAACATCTCATTTGTCCCATAATCAAACCTAAACGACTAGACAAGATTAGGTCCATCCTTGGTCCATAACACCCAAAGTCGTATTGCAAGTATGTATAAGAAAGAGTACAAATACAAATCTTGATTCCCAAGCCAGCCACATTGTCCAGAAAGTAAACAAAAATAACATTACAAACTAGTGAGCATGAGGTTTCCTACCTACCCCAGAAAGCTTATAAGTTTAAATAATAGCAAAGAAATATATATAAAAGTAGATAAACGCCAATGGTAAAAATAACAGGTAAATAGGTGATATAGTGGATTGAGTTATAGATTTAGTCAGTAAGGTTTTTTTGAATTCTGTTTCAGACACTTCTTAGCTATGTAGCCTGAGCCAAATCACCTAACCTTGTTCAGCCTCAGTTTCTTCACCTATGTTTTGAAGGTTTTTTAAAAATTAATTTATTTTTAATACACAGTTCTTTATGAATCATGTTGGAAGAGAAAAATCAGATCAAAAGGGAAAAACCATGGGAGAGAAAAAAAAGACAGAAAAAAATGAACATAGCATGTGTTGATTTACATTCAATCTTCATAGTTCTTTTTCTGGAGGCAGATGGTATTTTCTATCCAAAATCTATTGATATTACCTTAAATCTCTGCAACACTAAAGAAGAACAAAGTCTTTCATAGTTGATCATTGCACATTGCTGTTATTGTGTACAATGTATTCCTGGTCCTGCTTATTTTGCTCATCATCTGTTCATTTAAATCTTTCCAGGCCTTTCTAAAATCAGCTTGTTCATAATTTTTATAGAATAATAATATTACATTCCCTTCATATATCACAACTTATTTATCCATTTCCCAATTGATAGGCATCTACTCATTTTCCAATTCTTTTCTAACATAAAGTTGCTGCTACAAACATTTTTGCACATGTGGGTCCTTTTCCTTCCTTTATAATTTCCTTGGGATACAGACCAAATAGTAGCACTGCTGGATCAAAGAGTATGCAAAGTTTTATAGCCCTTTGGGCATAGTTCTAGATTGCTCTCCAGAACAGTTGGATCATTTCACTACTCCACCAAAAATGCATTAGCGTGTTGCCAAGATGAGAGAGTGAAGCCAGGAAGCTGCTCAAGCTCTTGCAGTTTCCTTCCAAAACAACATGAAACCAAGTCTCTGAACAGAGTCTGATGGAATGAAACCACTCTCCAGTTCAATTAGATTGGAAAAAACTTCAAGAAAAGTCAGTCTCACTAGTGTGAAAAAGGTTCAGTAGAGAAGCAGATCAGTGGGACAGTCTCCAGTACCAGCTCAGAAGGCAGACTCTGGAAAACCAGGCTGTTTCCTGAAAAGAGCTATCCCCTGCAAACAAAAGGGTTCTCAAAGCCAAAGCTCAGAGATGCACAGGAAGCTTGGGATAGCACTACCTATACCCTAGAAAGAGGGCTCAACCATAAAAATAAAAAATAAATAAATAAATAAAGAGGAAATATCAAAAGAAAAGGAAAGAAAATGAGCAAGAAACACAAAAGGACCTTGACCATAGAAAGCTACTATGGTGACAAAAAGGATGAAAACACTAACTCAGAAGAGAACAAAATGTCCACAAGGAAATGTCAAAGAGTGATATTAACTGGTCTCAAGCCCAAATTGGCTTCTTGGAAGTGCTCATTAAAGACTTTAAAAGACAAATAAGAGAAGTAGAAGAAAAAATGAGAAAAGAAATGAGAGGTATAGAAGAGAGAGTTAACAGCTTGGAAAAGGAAGGCAATTCCTTAAAAAAATACAATTGGCCAAATGCAAAAAAAAAATCCACTGAAGAAAACAACACCTTTAAAAACAGAATTAACCAATTGGAAAAAGAGATACAAAAGCAAACTGAAGAAAATGACACATTAAAAACTGTAATGTGGTAGATGGAAGCTAATGACTCTATGAGACATTAAGAATTAGACTAAAAAGAATGGAAAATGGAAGAAAATGTGAAATACCTCATAGAAAAATAGCAAATCTGGAAAACAGATCCAGAAGAGATAATTTAAAAATTTTTGATCTTCCTGAAGGCCATAACCCCTCCCCCCCAAAAAAAAGTCTGTGCAACATTCTTTTTCTTTTTTATTATAAGCTTTTTATTTACAAAACGAGTGATTTTTCTACATTGACCTTTGCAAAAAACTTTTTTTTCCAAACTTTTCCCCTCCTTCCCCCCACCCCCCACCCCTAGATGACAGGTAATCTAATACATGCTAAATAGGATAAATTATATGATAAATCCAATATATGTATACAGATCTATACAGTTATCTTACTGCACAAGAAACATCAGATCTAGAAAGAGAAGAAGAAAAAAAACAACCTAAGAAGGAAAACAAAATGCATGGAAATATTCACAGAAAGCACTAAAATGCTATGTTGTGGTCCACACTCAGTTCCCACAGGTCTCTCTCTGGATGTATATGACTATCTTCATTGCTGAACAATAGGAACTGGTTTGAATCACATCATTGTTGAAGAGAACTACGTCCATTAGAATTGATCACTGTATAGTCTTGTTGCTGTGTATAATGCTCTCCTGGTTCTGCTGATTTCACTCAGCATCAGTTCATGCAAGTCTCTCCAGGCCTCTCTAAAATCATCCTGCTGGTCGTTTCTTACAGAACAACAATATTCCATAAAATTCATATACCATAATTCATTCAGCCATTCTCCAATTGATGGGCATCCTTTCAATTTCCAGTTTCTTGCCACTACAAAAAGGGCTGCCACAAACATTTTGCACAAGTGGGTCCCTTTCCCTCTTTTAAAATCTCTTTGGGATATAGGCCCAGTAGAAACACTGCTGGGTCAAATGGTATGCACAGTTTGATAACTTTTTGAGCATAGTTCCAAATTGCTCTCCAGAATGGTTGGATCCGTTCACAGTTCCACCAACAATGTATCAGTGTCCCAGTTTTTCCACATCCCCTCCAACAGTTATCATTATCATTTCCTGTCATTTTAGCCAATCTGACAGGTGTGTAGTGGTATCTCAGAGTTGTCTTAATTTGCATTTCTCTGATCAATAGTGATTTGGAGAACCTTTTCATGTGACCAGAAATAGTTTCAATTTCTTCGTCTGAAAATTGTCTGTTCATATCTTTTGACCATTTATCCATTGGAGAATGGCTTGACTTCTTATATATTTGAGTCAATTCTCAATATATTTTAGAAATGAGGCCTTTATCAGAACCTTTGGATGTAAAAATATTTTCCCAGTTTACTGCTACCCTTCTAATCTGGTCTGCATTCATTTTGTTTGTACAAAAACTTTTCAATTTGATATAGTCAAACTTATCTATTTTGTGATTAATGATGACCTCTAGTTCTTCTCTGGTCACAAATTCCTTCCCCCTCCACAGGTCTGAGAGGTAAACCATCCTACATTGTTCTAATTTGTTTATAATATCATTCTTTATGCCTAGATCATGAATCCATTTTGACCTTATCTTGGTATATGGTGTTAGGTGTGAGTCAATGCCTAACTTCTTCCATACTAGTTTCCAATTATCCCAGCAGTTTTTGTCAAATAGTGAGTTTTTATCCCCAAAACTGAGGTCTTTGGGTTTATCAAACACTAGATTACTATTGTCATTGAGTATTTTGTCCTGTGAACCTAACCTATTCCACTGATCCACTACTCTATTTCTTAGCCAGTACCAAATGGTTTTGGTGACCACTGCTTTATAATATAGTTTTAGATCTGGTGCAGCTAGGCCACCCTCATTTGCATTTTTTTCATTAATTCCCTTGAAATTCTTGACTTTTTGTTTTTCCAGATGAATTTTGTTGTTATTTTTTCTAGGTCAGTTAAATAATCTCTTGGGAGTTTGATTGGTATAGCACTAAATAGATAGATTAGTTTAGGTAGTATTGCCATCTTTATTATATTTGCTCGACCTATCCAAGAGCACTTGATGCTTTTCCAATTGTTTAGATCTGACTTTATTTATTTGGAGAGTGTTTTGTAGTTTTGCTCATATAGATCCTGACTTTCCCTTGGCAGATATATTCCCAAATATTTTATACTATCGATAGTTATTTTGAATGGAATTTCTCTTTGTAGCTCTTGCTGTTGCATTTTGTTGGTGATGTATAAAAATGCTGATGAGCATTATGTGGATTTGTTCTGTATCCTGCAACTCTGCTAAAGTTGTGGATTAATTCTAATAGTTTTTTAGTTGATTCTCTAGGGTTCTTTAAGTAGACCATCATATCATCTGCAAAGAGTGATAATTTGGTTTCCTCATGACCTACTCTAATTCCTTTAATCTCTTTTTCTTTTCTTATTGCCAAAGCTAGCGTTTCTAATACAATATTGAATAGTAATGGTGATAGTGGGCAACCTTGTTTCACCCCTGACCTTATTGGGAATGGTTCCAGTTTTTCACCATTACATATGATGCTAGCTGATGGTTTTAAATAGATGCTACTGACTATTTTAAGGAAAAATCCATAAATTCCTATACTCTCTAGTGTTTTTAATAGGAATGAATGTAGGATTTTATCAAATGCTTTTTCTGCATCTATTGAGATTATTGTATGTTTTTTGTTAATTTGGTTATTGATATAGTCAATCATGTTAATAGTTTTCCTAATATTGAACCATCCCTGCATTCCTAGTATAAATCCTACTTGTTCATGGTGTATTATTCTGGGGATGATTTTCTGTAATCTCTTTGCTAATATTTTATTTAAGATTTTTGCATCAATATTCATTAGGGAGATTGGTCTATAATTTTCTTTCTCTGTTTTTGTTTTACCTGGTTTAGGTATCAGTACCATGTCTGTATCATAAAAGGAGTTTGGTAGGAGT
This sequence comes from Myrmecobius fasciatus, assembly GCA_023553655.1. Taxonomy (NCBI): domain Eukaryota; kingdom Metazoa; phylum Chordata; class Mammalia; order Dasyuromorphia; family Myrmecobiidae; genus Myrmecobius; species Myrmecobius fasciatus. The sequence goes on from JAJPUD010007633.1 coordinate 48,891, forward strand.
CCTTCATTCCCTATTTTTTCAAATAGTTTATATAATATTGGAGTTAATTGTTCTTTCAATGTTTGGTAGAATTCACATGTAAATCCATTTGGTCCTGGGGATTTTTTCTTAGGGAGTTGATTAATGACTTGTTCTATTTCTTTTTCTAAAATGGGACTATTTAAGTAATTTATTTCCTCTTCTGTTAATCTGGGCAATCTATATTTTTGTAGATATTCCTCCATTTCACTTAGGTTATCAAATTTATTGGCATAAAGTTGGGCAAAGTAACTCCTGATTATTGTTCTAATTTCCTCTTCATTGGTGGAAAGTTCTCCCTTTTTCATTTTTGAGACTAACAATTTGATTTTCTGCTTTCCTTTTTCTAATCAAATTAACTAGAGGTTTATCTATTTTGTTGGTTTTTTCATAAAACCAACTTTCAGTTTTATTTATTAATTCAATAGTTTTTTTACTTTCAATTTTATTAATCTCTCTTTTTATTTTTAGGATTTCAAGTTTGGTATTTGATTGGGGGTTTTTAATTTGTTCTTTCTCTAGCTTTTTTAGTTGCAAGCCCAATTCATTGATTTTCTCTTTCTCTATTTTATGCAAATAAGCATCTAGAGATATAAAATTTCCCCTTATTACTGCTTTGGCTGTATCCTAGTGTGCAACATTCTTCAAGAGATCATCAAGGAAAACTGCCCTGATATTTAAGAAAAAGAGTGGGAAATGCTCATTGAGAGAATCTATCAATCACCTTCAGAAAGAGATCCCACAAGGAAAACCCCAAGGAACATTGTTGCAGAACTCCAAAACTACAATCTCCAGGAAAAGTACTGCAAGCTGCCAGACAAAAACAATTCAAATATCAAGAACAGCAGTCAGGATACCCAGTATCTGGGAGCTTCTATAATAAAGGATCAGAGGGCCTGGAAAGCAAAGGACCTGGGATTGCAACCAGGACTTAAGTACCCAGTGAGACTGAGCATCATTTTTCAGGGGAGGCAATAGATTTTCAATGAAGTAAGAAACTTTCAATCATTTCTATTGAAAAGACAGAACTAAATAGGAAATTTAATCTACAAACACAGGATTAAAGAGAATCATCAAAAGGCAAACAGGGGAAAATATATATTATTTAAAGGTGAAATTATTTATATCCCTAGATGGATGGCAATTTTCCCTGCCTTTGTATTTCTCTTTTAATCTTGTTTCTCTTGGTTTTGTTTGTGCAAAACCTTTTTAATTTAATGTATTCAAAGTTGTCCATTTTGACTTTCATAATGTTCTCTAGTTCTTTGATCATAAATTTCTCCCTTCTTCAAAGATTTGACAAGTAAATTATCCCTTGCTCTCCTGATTTGTTTATGATATCATCTTTTATTCCCAAATCATGTACCCATTTTGACCTTATTTTTGGTATGAGGTGTAAGATGTAGGTCTATGTCAAGTTTCTGACATATTATTTGCCAATTTTCCTAACAATTTTTGTCAAATAGTGAGTTCTTTTTGGGAATTTGGGGGTTTATCAAATATTAGATTACTACAGGTCTTGTTTATTGTATCTTATGTAACTAATCTATTCCACGGACCCACCAGTCTGCTTCTTAGTCAAATGGTTTGGATGATTACTGCTTTATAATATAGTTTTAGGTTTGGTACTGCTAGGCCACCATTCTTTGTAATTTTTTTTTCATCAATTCCTCTGATATTCTTGACTTTTTGCTCTTCCACAAGAATATTGTTATGTTTTTCTAGTTCTATAAAATAATTTTTGGCAGCTTGATTGGTATGTCACTGAATAAGTAAATCAATTTAGGAAGAATTATCATTTTTATTATATTAGTTTGGCCTACCCATGAGCAACTGATAGTTTTCAAATTGTATAGATCAGACTTTATTTGTGCGAGAAGTATTTTGTAATTGTGTTCATACAATTCTTGGATTTGTCTTGGCAGGTAGACATCCAAATATTTTATTTTGTCTATACTTATTTTTTTTCTTTTCTTTCTTTTGAGAGGCAACTGGGATTAAGTGACTTGCCCAGGGTCACATAGCTAGTAGTAAATGTTAAGTGTCTGAGACCAGATTTTGACTCATGTCCTCCTGACTCCAGGGCTAGTGCTCTATTTACTGCACCATCTAGCTGCTCCCTATAGTTATTTTAAATGGAATTTCTCTTTCTATCTCTTGCTGCTGGGCTTTGTCGATAACATATAGAAATGTTAATAATTTCTGTGGGTTTATTTTATATCCTGTAGCTTTGTTAAAGTTGTGAATTGTTTCAAATAGGTTTTTGGATGATTTTCTAGGATTTTCTAAGTCCATCTGCAAAGAATGATCATTTTATTTCCTATTCTAATTACTTTAATTTCGTTTTTTATTGCTAAAGCCAATATTTATAGTACAACATTGGATAATAATGGTAATAATGGGAATCTTTGTTTCACTCCTGAATTTACTGGGAATGAGTCCAGCTTCTCTACTTTGCAAATAATGCTTGCAGTTGGTTTTAGATAGATATTGTTTATTATTTTAAGGAAAGTTCCCTTTATCCTATGCTCTCTAGTGTTTTTAAGAGCAAGGTGTTGCACTTTGTCAAAAGTTTTTTCAACATCTATTGAGACTATCATATTATTTCTATTGGTTTCGTTATTGATATGGTTGATTGTGGTAACAGTTTTTCTGATATTGAACCAGCCCTGTATTCCTGGTATAAAGCCCACCTGGTCATAGTTGCTGTGTATCTTTTTTTACTATAAGTCACTATAATCACTTTGCTAATATTTTTTTTAAATTTTTGCATCAATATTTATTAGGGACATTTGTCTGTAATTTCCGTTCCCTGTTTTGGCTCTTCCTGGTTTAGGTATCAGTATCATATTTATGTTATAGTAGGAATTTGGCTCCTTCTTTACCTATTTTTCCAAATAGTTAACATAGTGTTTAAATTAATTGTTCTTTAAATGTTTGGTAGAATTCACTTGTGAATCCATCTGATACTGGAGATTTTTTCTTAGGCAGTTAATTAATACCTTGTTCAATTTCTTTTTCTAAAATGGGACTATTTAAACAATTTATTTCCTTTTCTGTTAATCTGGGCAATTTGTATTTTTGTAAATATTCATTCATTTTGATTAAATTGATTGATTTGCTGCCTACAGTTTGGAAAAATAGCACATAATTATTGCTTTTAATTTCTTTTTCTTTGGTGGTAAATTCACCCTTTTCATTTTTGATGCTGATGATTTGTTTTGTTTTGTTATTCCTTTCTTTTTTCTAATCAAATTAAGCAAAGGTTTATTTTATTTGTTTTTTCATAAAACCAACTTAGTTTTATTTAATATTAATATTATTTATTTATTAATTTTTATAGTTCTCTTATTTTCAATTCTATTAATCTCTACTTTGAGTTTCAGGATTTATAATCTTTTATTTAATTGGTGATTTAATTTGTTCTTTTTCTAGCTTTTTTAGTTGCATGCCCAATTCATTGATCTCTTTCTTTTCTATTTTATTCATGTAGCTATTTAGAGATTAAAAATTTCCCTTGAGAACTGTTTTGGCTGCATCCTATAGATTTTGGTATGTTGTCTCATTATTGTCATTTTCTTGGATGAAATCATGGATTGTTTCTGTAATTTGTTGTTTGATTCATTCATTTTTTGGAGTTAGATCACTTAATTTCCAATTTAGTTTTTGATTTATCTTTCCAGGTTCTTTACTGAATATAATTTTTATTATATTGTGGCCTAAAAAGAAAGCATTTATTATTTCTGCTTTTCTGCATTTTATTGTGAGGTTTTTAGCCCTAATACATGGTCAATTTATGTGTAGGTGCCATGTCCTCTCAAGAAAAAGATGTATTTCTTTCTGTCTCTATTCAGTTTTCTCCAGAGGTCAATCATATGTAGGTTTTCTAGGATCCTATTAACCTCTCTAGTTTCTCTCTTGTTTATTTTGTGGTTAGACAGTTTCTTCATCTATGACAAGGGGATAATATTAGTGACTATCTCACAGAGTTGTCATGAAATAATGTATGTAGCACACTTTACGAACTTTATAAAGTGCTATATAAATCCTAGCTATTGTGATTATGACAGCCACAAATACCCAGGGTTTATGAACATGAAGATGAAAGTAGGATTATTAGGAAAAGGGAAATAAACAAAAATATTGAAAAATCAGCTCTGTAGGAACTTTTCAGGGGGCAGGACTAGCAGACAGGTTTCCATGGGTATGCTCATGGTCTTGTGATCTTTGGGCCATTCCTTTCTCTTGCCTCAATTAATCTTACACATCTATGATTATCATAGGGCTGCTTCATAACCTTTTTTATGAATCAAATCATTTTATAATAAATTAATATATGTTAATTATATCCAACTAATCTCATTAAACTTTATACACATAAACACATTTCTGACCTTTAAAATAAAGAGGTTGGACTGGATCAGGCTTCTTAAACTTTTTCAACTAGTAATCCCTTTTCAAATAAAAAAAAGTTTTATGTGATACCAGATATATAGGAATATAAATTAGGTATATAAATTACATTCTTACTGATAATTAGTCATAATTTAGTTACAGGACCCCAATTAAAAAGAAAATTTTTCAGGGGAAAAATTCAATTTTCAAATTGAATTCAAATACACTGGAACTATAATTAGAATTATACAGAACTTATCAGCACCCACAATAAAAAAAATCACAAGTACTGGAATCATATCTACTGACAATCAAAAGAACTAGCCCTGCAGCCAAAAATATCATATCCAGCAAAATAATCTATAATGCAAAAGAAAAAAATGGACATTCATTGAACTTGCAGACTTTCAGGACTTTCTATCAACCAAACTGGAATTTAAAAGAAATTTTAACATATAAAAACCAATATCAAAGATCAATTTTTTTGAAAAACTCAACATGGAAAATTTTTTTTACATGGGAAATATATAGGTTATGTTTAAAATTGACAACAACAATAGGGAAACTCAAAAGAAAAACTGAGGCAGAGTTAAGGTAAAAATAGTAATTATGTCATACAAATGAGGTACAGAAGAATAGACACAGAGGCATTAGGTGGGGAAGAGGGCTCAAAGTTCTGAAAATCAGAAATGGATTAAATAGGCAACACTACACATATACTATAAAAGGTAAGCACCCTCCAAAATCTATCAATAAATAAGGGGGGAGGCATGGGTGCACAGGAAAGGAAAGGGTAAGGGAAGAAGACAAGGAAGGGATCCAAGAGTGGGGGAGGGTTAAGTAATAGCAAGGCATGTTAAGAGCAGAATTAAAGTAAAGGGTGACTTGGGATAGGAAAGATATATATGTGTGTGTAAGTGCGGGGTTATGTGTGTGTATGTATGTGTATGTATATATCTTCATATGTATGTGTGATGTATATATGTGTGTGTGTGTGTGTGTGTGTGTGTGTATCCTTTCTTAACTATAGTTTGCTTGGGGATGGGGAGAAGAATGAAAGGGGGAAAAATAAAGTAAAAAAAGGAATACAGCAGAGAACAAAAACAATCTACAAGGAAGTACAGAAAAGATCAACACTCATGAATATAATTTCTTCTACTAATAAAGATATTTTCTTGAATTGGTATTTGTTATATAATTTGAATCCTCTCTGATGTTCTTCTAGATGCCTGATATTGTTCCCTTTTGTTTTGTATTCCTTTCCTGCTTTTCTCTTTTCTTATTCTGTTTCTTGATATGCTTCATCACATGTAAGACAGAAAAATAAGATTTTATACATTAAAAACAAAATATTCAAGACTATGGAGGGAACAGTTTCTTTATATTCTGTTTTGCTTGGACTGATCATCAAAGTCATGTTCTGTTTAGTCTGGGTGTCACTGTTTAGGAATGAAAGACCATAAACTTAAAGGTCTTAAGTTCAGATTTTTTCATAGTCATTTGAAGGAATTTGGGATAGTTAGCTTGATGAATGGAGTCTTGTAACTGAATGTGGAGATTACAAAATTATGACTAATTATCAGTAAATGTTTAATTTGTATGCATATTTTATATGCCTATAAGCCTGGAGTCATGGTTTTTTTTTTGTTGTTGTTTTGTTTTTTTCTGGGGTTTTTTTTTGGCATGAAAAGGGATTCCGAGTGGAAAAATTTTAAGAAGCCCTCATATTGTTGAAGTTCTTCCTTAAAAAGCTGACTCATCATTTCTTCACCATAGTGCAGAGAAGAATTTTGTTAAGGTTTTTGTTGCACTTTTCTAGCTGACACTGAAGTCTTCCTACTTTCCATTGTCCTATCTCTTGGTAGGATTGTTCTTGTGTTGAATAAAAGATGATCACTTATTTCAAATAAATTTAATTCACAAAACATTTCTTAAGTATCTACTATGTGTAAGACAACTAAACAAAGTATAGAGATCTTAAAAGTTAGAATAAACAATTTGAATAAATAACATTTAAAAGCTTTTTCATGAATTAAATCAATTGAAAGAGCAATTGCAAAGTGGTGAAAAATTATCACCAAATAACACAAATAAATGTCTGATATCCAAAATTAAGGAACTAATCAAAAGACAAAGTATCTTCCCCCAATAAATAAGTAAAACAAATATATATATGCATATATATAGTTTTCAAAAGAAAAATATCAACCATAAATGATTACATAAAAACATGTTAATTGCATATAATACTAATAAAATAAATTAAAATTTTAAAAACTCTTGGGTTTCAATTCACACTATTCAAATGGGAAAATTGGTCCCAGCATTGGTCAGAATTCTTGTCTTTCAAAGTTGCTTGCCTTTATGTGTCTAGTCAGTCCTATTTTACTTCCTTTATCTTCTCAATATTTCTACTCTCTATAGCAGCTCTTCCAAAGCTTGCATGGCTCTCTCTCTCTCTCTCTCTCTCTCTCTCTCTCTCTCTCTCTCTCTCTCTCTCTCTCTCTTTCTTTGTCTTTCTGTCTCTGTCTGTCTGTCTGTCTCCTGCTCTCTCCAATTTCTCAGTTGAGGACCTTGACTCATATTTTACAGGAAATTGTTGAGAACATTTGCTTTGCCATTCATTTTCTCCTTTTTTCCTCATCTATCACGCAAGTGCCTTCTGCCACTAACTTCACTCTTGTTTCATAAGATGAAGTGGACTTACTTCTTAATAGGATTAACCCCTTCACGTGTTCAAGTAATCTCATTCCATCCTCTCTCCCCCAAAACCTGTAGCCTCTGTCATCTTCATTCTTCCAATAGTTTTTGATTTCTCCCTGTCTACTGGCTCATTCCTTTCTGCCTAAGCATGTCCATATATCCTGCACATCCTGAAATAATTCTTACTTGATACTCTCTTACCCTCTATCTCCTCTGCTCTTTCTAGCTAAACTCTTTAAGAAGACTGCCTAGAAACACTAGGTGCCTTTACTTTCTCTCCTTTCTTTAACCCTTTAGAATCTAGATTCTGACAAGATTCTATTGAAACAATTCTCTCCAAAGTTACTAATAATCTCTTAGCTACTAAATCCAGTGGCCTGTCCTTTATCAACCTCTCTGAAACCTTTAATATACGTTTACCCTCTCCTCCTTGATAATCTTCTTTCTAGGTTTTGAGGGCATCATTCTTGCTTGATTCTTCTATTTCTCTGTCTTTTTCTAAATCCTCTTCAAAATCATGCCCTATAATCATTTGGACCTTTCAATATTCTGCCTTGGGATTTCTTTTCTTCTCCCTCTATACTACTTTACTTGATGATCTTATTAGCTCCCATGGTTTTACTTATCAGCCCTATGCTCAAGTATACCTGACATATGAAATTCTCTGCTGACATCCAATCTTGTATCTACAATTGTCTTCAGATGTATTGAACTGCTGTCCAGTCAACATCCTAAAATCAGTATGTTCAAAATTGAATTCATGATCTTTCCCTTTTTAGATCTCTCTATATCCTACTTTCCCTATTGCTGTAAAGGGCAACAAAGGGCTCCCCTTTAATCTCTAATTCTTTGCCACCACACAAAAAAGAAGCTTCTACAAATAGTTTTCGTATATATGTCTTTTTCTATTTTCTTTCACCTCTTTGAGATATAGGCTTAGTACTTGTATTCCTGAGTTAAAGAGTATAGTACAGTTTGGTGATTTTTTGAAAATAGTTTTAAATTTCTTTGCAGAATAGCTAAACCAATTCAGGGATCATTGTCTTCCCATGGCCCCTCCAACTTTTTCATTTTACTTTGTTTAAACTATATTACCTCTGAAATATTCTCCTCTTTTATCCTGTATGTATTTTGTTTGTACATAGATACTTGTATATTTTCTCCCCATTAGTCTATATGTCATTCAAGAGCAAGGATTGGTTTTGCTTTTGCATCCCCAATATTTAGAACAACATAATATTGTAAGCACTCAATAAATGTTTGTTGATTTAACTATGCTGATTTGAATCTTTACCAATAAAATATGTGGAAGGTGAAGCCTAAAAATTATCTTAATTTGCATTTCTATAATTATTATTCAAAACATGTTTCATTTCTATTGAAAATTTTTATTTCTTCCTTTGAAAATTTCCTCTTTATATTTTTGATCATTTATTAGAAAATGAATGGCTTTTGTGTTTATAAATTTCAGTTAGTCTGTTTTACTTTTGAGATGAAATATCTAGGAGAGAAACTTGTTGCAAAAAATAGTAAAGTCAGATATCAACCTATACTACAAAGCAGTACTTATCAAAACAATTTAATATAACTAAAAATAGAGAAGTAGATGAGTTAAATAAACATAACATATAGAAGCAAACCCACCCATTATCCTCCTATTTGATTTTTTAAAAGATCATGCTCCAATAAGAACAACAAAAGTAGAGAGAATAAGGAACAAAGAAACAAAGAGAACTACTTGTACAATAAAAAAACATTATGGGGTAAGGGCATCTCACAATTTTTTTTTCCTGGTTAGAAAATTTGCCATGTCTTAAATGGGTGACTGATGACTCAAATTAAATCTGAATATTGTTTTCCATGTCAATTTTTTAAATAGTACATCTTTTATGTGTTCATCCAATTTTTTTGTCTCATATCTTTATTTTTTGTATATTACTGAATGTTTTAGTTCTTCCTTCCATTCTCTTTTTCATGATTATGGCTATTTTGCTCAGCCTTTGCATCTTGTGTTCTAATGTTTGTATTTCTCTTCAGAATTTTTCAAGAAGAAATTTATTTTCATTACTTCATCTACCTTCATTTATTTTATTAGGGCTTCTCTCTAGGATCTTATATCCAATTTCTTCCCTTTTCTGTATTCTGTATATGTATAAACAATAATATTGTTTCATTATGCAATTTTTATCCATATATTACCTTACCCCATAACATTTCTTAGTTTCAGTAGTTTTTCTCTGATGTTTTATTTCTCAGTTTCTCTATTATTTTTGTTGTTGCATTCCTCCTTTTTTCTTTTTTATAAATCAAGGCTCAAGGATGGGTTTTCTTCTCAATGTTTTGTTTGTTTTGGTGACTTAAAACTGTTTTCCCTCCATATTAAGTTTTTGGGATAATCACTGCTAATAATATAGTTTGATGTGTAATATTATCAGTCCCTTTCCTTTTCCCAGTTCCTCTTCCATATCATGCTCTCATATCCCTTTTTATTTTAATTTCAATCATTTCCAGAGATATACCATATTAACTTCTCTAAAATTCTACTTAGGCCTTTAGCATCTTTTTCTTTTCTTTTCTTTTCTTTCTTTCTTTCTTTTTTTTTTGGTTTTGATTTATCTGATTTGGAAGGTATACATTCAGTTCCCCTCTTTTTAGCTTTACTTAATATTTCTCCCTAACTTATTATCTCCTTTAAGTATTTAGATGCTATACTATTTGATTCATATATATATTCAGTATAGATATTAATTCTTTTTCCAAGCTGCCTGTTACTAACATGTAATTTCCCCATTTACCTCCTTTTATAACAACTATCTCTGCTATTCTTTAGTTAAGATTGCTACCTCTGATTTCTAAGTTCACCTGAAGCAAAATGGCTTTTGCTGAAGTCTCTTATTTTAATTTTGTTTGCAACTTTATATTTCAAAGGTTTTTCTTGTAAAGCATATATTTTTATTTCTTTTTTATTCCTTTGTGTCATTTTGTTTTATAAATAAGTCTATTCCATTCATATTTGCAGTTATGATAATTAATTTTCTATTTGCCTCATCCCATTCTCATTTACATTTTCTTTATTACCTATTTCTTCTTTACAAGGAAGAACATAGTAGTAGGAAAAGAATGTGCCCAGCACCAATGTTCTATGCTTGATGCAATAATCTTCTCTTCTGCCTCTCCTTTCTTTTCCTAGTCAGGCTCCATTCAAAAGTTATTTATTGACCTTTCTTTCTTTTATTTTAAACCCTCTTTCCAAACTTCTTCATGTTTAGAATTTATCTTATTTATGATTGATTAATGTTTCTGATTATGTCCTCCTTCTCCCCATCTTTGTTCTCAAACTTTCCTATTGAATTGGATTTACTTGTACACCAAACTGTGAGTATTTTTGTTTTTCCTACCTTTCCTTGACCAGTTTAGGTAAAATTAAGGTTCAAGTGACACCTGCTTCATATGCCCACTACCTTACTTAATTCCCTCCACGACCCAATGTCATTAAGAATCCAAAGAGACACATACCATGCCCTCTATTAAATAGAAACACTTCACTTTTCTAGCATTCTCTCTGATTGTTCTCTTTCCTTTTTGTCTTTCTCTTGGCCCCTAAGTGGTATTTTAAAGTTAATAAATAACTCTGGTACTTTCATCAGGAATGAAACATTTAAGATGTCTACATCTGAATTACTTCTCTTCCCAAAGCCTCTTTTTTCCCTGATATGTCATCCAGGCTCCAGCTCACAACCTGTGTCATTCTTGACTGGTCTCTCTCTCTCCCTCCAATTAGTTATCAAATTCTATTGATTCTACCTTTGTAAGATCTCTTATATATATAAAACCTACTGAAGCCCAGTAGTTTATAATGCAGAAATTTTAAGGAAAGAGGCACACAAAGCCCAAGTGATCAGTCCAAATTTAAATAGAGGATTTACTTATAGGAATCCCTGGCAATTAGTACCTTGTGATGGACAGCAAACAAGTAAAGCATACCATCAATATCTAAGTATAACCGGCATTTTTCTTTGATATGCTATCACTCTGCTATAGGTCCTTATCACTTCATTCCTATATCATTGCAACTGTTAATCTCTCCTTATGGTAGGTGGGATTTTAGCTGAATTCTGGTTGATTTCTGCCTCAAATCTCTCCCCACTCCAGCCCAAACTCCACTAAGCTAGCAAAGTGATTTTCCTAACGTGTAGGTTTTGCAACATCACCCTATACCTGTTAGGATCAAATGCAAAATCCTCTGCCTATATAATAAAGCCCCTCTTAATTTTCTTTCTTCCTACATTTTTAGTTCTCCATCTCACTACCATCTAGTCTGTAATCCATTAACATTGGACCTTCTTCTGTTTCTCAAACAAGATAACACATCTCCCAACTTGATGTATCTTCAATGGCTATCTTCCATGCCTTGTTTTGTATCTCTCCTCATATCTATTTCCTGGATTCCCTAAAATTCCACCTGCCATAAGGAGCTATTCTTGATATATGTTATTGATTTCTCTCTGAGATTATCTCCCATGTATAAAGTATAGATCTTGTTTGTATATAGTTGCTTGAATATTTCCTCCTGTATTATGTCATGAGCTCTTTGGAAGCAGGAACTGCTTTTACAATTCTTTGTACTCCCAAAACTTGACATTCTGCCTATGCATAATAGTCACTCAATAAATCTTTGTTTACTTGATTTAATTTGAACATTTAGAAGAGCCTTATTGCATTTCTTTTTTTTCTCTAGAGGATAACGTTTTGTTTTTCTAAGTAAGCTATTTTTGGTATTAAGCCCATTTCTTTTTCCTTTTGAAATATATTCCATGTTCTTTGTTCCTTTTGAGTGTTAGCTTAATCTTCTGTGATTCTGACTGACTTCATTGATACTCAGATTCATTCTAGTCACTTGCAGTAGTCTTTTCTTTAACATTAAAGCTCAGGATTTTTGTTATGACATTTCTGGGAGATTTTCTTTGATGAGGTAATTTCTTAAAGGAGGTAATACAAGGATTCTTTCTATTTTCACTTTGTCTTTTTGTTCTGGAGAGTTCTCTCTCATGATTTCTTGAAATATTTTATCCAGGCTTTTTCTTAGGAAGTGAGGAATGGGAAAAAGAAGGATCATGGCTTTCAGGTAGTCCAGTGATTCTTAAAATGTCTTTTCTTGATTGATTTTATAGTTAAGCTATTTAGATACCTAAGATAAATAAGTTTATTTTTGATTCTTTTTAATGTTCATGTTTCTTTTTTTATTTTTATTTTTTTTGCTGAGGCAAATTGGGGTTAAGTGACTTGCCCAAGGTCACACAGCTAGGAAGTGTTAAATGTCTGAGGCCAGATTTTAACTCAGGTCCTCCTGACTTCAGGGTAGTGCTCTATCCACTGCACCACCTAGCTGCCCCTAATGTTCATGTTTCTTGGTGTCTAATTGAGTGATTAACTTCTGTTTGGTCTATTTTAACTTTCTTTTTAAAAATTTTTTTTTCTTGGTTATAAATGTACATTTTTAAACATATTTCCTTATGAATCATGTTGGAAGAGAAAAATCAGAACAAAAGAGAAAAATCACAAGAGAAAAAGAAAACAGAAGAAAAAGAAAAAAAAGTGAATATAGTCTGTGTTGATTTACATTCGGGTTCCATAGTTCTCTCTCTGGATATGAATGGTATTTTCCCATCCAAAGTTTATTGGGATTGCCTTGAACAACTGAACTGCTGAGAACTAAGTCATAGTTGATTATACGACAATCTTGCTGTTACAGTGCAGAATATCTTCCTAGTTCTGCTTGTTTCACTCAGCATCAGTTCTTTCTCAGGCCTTTATAAAATCAGTTTGTTCATCACTTTTTAGAGAATAATAATATTCCATTACTTTCATATTTCATAACTTATTCAGCCATTCCTCAATTTATGGTATCTCCTCATTTTCCAATTCTTTTGCCAACACAAAAAGAGCTGCTACAAATATTTTTGTACATATGGGTTCTTTCCCTTCCTTTATGATTTCTTTAAGACACAGACTCAGTAGTAGCACTGCTGATTCAAAGGGTATGCACACTTTTATAGCCCTTTGGGTATAGTTACAAATTCTTCCAGAATGGTTGGATAATTTCACAACTCCATCAATATTGTATTAGTTTCCCAGTTTTCCCACATCCTCTCCAAAATTTGTCATTATCTTTTCCTGTCATCTTAGTAAATCTGAGAGGTATAAGATGATTTTAATTTGCATTTCTCTAATCAATAATGATTTAGATCATTTTTTCATATGGCTATAAGTGGCTTATTTTCTTCATCTGAAAATTATCTGTTAACATCCTTTATATTTTATCTTTCCAGTGGTCAATTAGTTAGGCAAGGTTTTATGTTTCTTGTGCTTAATTGTTAATTCTCCTAAGAATTTCCTCCACAGCTTTTCCAATTGTTTCTTCAAGAGCTCTCATTTCTCAACCTCCCTCTCTCAGAACTTGATAAATCAAACCACAAAATAAATAAGAAAGAAGTTAAGGAGGTAAACAAAATGTTAGAAAAGTTAGGTATGATAGATCTTTGGAGGAAATTAAATGGAGACAGAAAGGAGTTTACTTTTTTCTCAGCAGTCCATGGAACTTATACAAAAATTGACCATGTGCTAGGACACAAAAACCTCAAAATCAAATGCAGGAAGGCAGAAATAATAAATGCATTTTTTTCAGATGATGACGGAATAAAAATCACATGCAATATAAGGCCAGGAGAAAATAGACCAAAAACCAATTGGAAACTAAATAATTTTATCCTAAAGAATGAATGGGTGAAACAGCAAATTACAGACACAATTACTAATTTCATTCAAGAGAATGACAATAATGAGACCACATACCAAAATTTGTGGGATACAGCCAAAGCGGTAATAAGGGGAAATTTTATATCTCTAGATGCTTATTTGCATAAAATAGAAAAAGAGAAAATCAATGAATTGGGCTTGCAACTAAAAAAGCTAGAGAAAGAACAAATTAAAAACCCCCAATCAAATACCAAACTTGAAATCCTAAAAATAAAAGGAGAGATTAGTAAAATTGAAAGTAAAAAAACTATTGAATTAATAAATAAAACTAAAAGTTGGTTTTATGAAAAAACCAACAAAATAGATAAACCTCTAGTTAATTTAATTAGAAAAAGGAAAGAGGAAAATCAAATTGTTAGTCTCAAAAATGAAAAGGGAGAACTTTCCACCAATGAAGAGGAAATTAGAGCAATAATCAGGAGTTACTTTGCCCAACTGTATGCCAATAAATTTGATAACCTAAGTGAAATGGAGGAATATCTACAAAAATATAGATTGCCCAGATTAACAGAAGAGGAAATAAATTACTTAAATAGTCCCATTTCAGAAAAAGAAATAGAACAAGTCATTAATCAACTCCCTAAGAAAAAATCCCCAGGACCAGATGGATTTACATGTGAATTCTACCAAACATTTAAAGAACAGTTAACTCCAATATTATATAAACTATTCGAAAAAATAGGGAATGAAGGACTCCTACCAAACTCTTTTTATGATACAGACATGGTACTGATACCTAAACCAGGTAAAACAAAAACAGAGAAAGAAAATTATAGATCAATCTCCTTAATGAATATTGATGCAAAAATCTTAAATAAAATATTAGCAAAGAGATTACAGAAAATCATTCCTAGAATAATACACCATGACCAAGTAGGATTTATACCAGGAATGCAGGGATGGTTCAATATTAGGAAAACTATTAACATAATTGACTATATTAATAACCAAACTAACAAAAACCATATGATAATCTCAATAGATGCAGAAAAAGCATTTGATAAAATCCAACATCCATTCCTATTAAAAACATTAGAGAGTATAAGAATTAATGGACTTTTCCTTAAAATAGTCGGTAGCATCTATTTAAAACCATCAGCTCACATCATATGTAATGGTGATAAACTGGAACCATTCCCAATAAGATCAGGGGTGAAACAAGGTTGTCCACTATCACCATTACTGTCCAATATTGTGTTAGAAATGCTAGCCTTGGCAATAAGACAAGAAAAAGAGATTAAAGGAATTAGAGTAGGTCATGAGGAAACCAAATTATCACTCTTTGCAGATGATATGATGGTCTACTTAGAGAACCCTAGAGAATCAACTAAAAAACTATTAGAATTAATCCACAACTTTAGCAAAGTTGCAGGATACAAAATAAATCCACATAAATCATCAGCATTTTTATACATCACCAACAAAATGCAACAGCAAGAGATACAAAGAGAAATTCCATTCAAAATAACTATAGATAGTATAAAATATTTGGGAATATATCTGCCAAGGGAAAGTCAGGATCTATATGAGCAAAACTACAAAACACTCTCCACACGAATAAAGTCAGATCTAAACAATTGGAAAAACATCAAGTGCTCTTGGATAGGTCGAGCGAATATAATAAAGATGGCAATACTACCTAAACTAATCTATCTATTTAGTGCTATACCAATCAAACTCCCAAGAGATTATTTAACTGAACTAGAAAAAATAACGACAAAATTCATCTGGAAAAACAAAAGGTCAAGAATTTCAAGGGAATTAATGAAAAAAAATGCAAATGAGGGTGGCCTAGCTGCACCAGATCTAAAACTCTATTATAAAGCAGTGGTCACCAAAACCATTTGGTACTGGATAAGAAATAGAGTAGTGGATCAGTGGAATAGGTTAGGTTCACAGAACAAAATATTCAATGACAATTGTAATCTAGTGTTCGATAAACCCAAAGACCCCAGTTTTTGGGATAAAAACTCACTATTTGACAAAAACTGCTGGGATGATTGGAAACTAGTCTGGAAGAAATTAGGCATTGACCCACACCTAACACCATATACCAAGATAAGGTCAAAATGGATTCATGATCTAGGCATAAAGGATGATATTATAAACACATTAGAACAATGGAGGATGGTTTACCTCTCAGACCTGTGGAGGGGGAAGGAATTTGTGACCAAAGAAGAACTAGAGGTCATCATTAATCACAAAATAGATAAGTTTGACTATATCAAGTTGAAAAGTTTTTGTACAAACAAAATGAATGCAGACCAGATTAGAAGGGTAGCAGTAAACTGGGAAAATATTTTTACATCCAAAGGTTCTGATAAAGGCCTCATTTCTAAAATATATAGAGAATTGACTCAAATATATAAGAATTCAAGCCATTCTCCAATGGATAAATGATCAAAAGACATGAACAGACAATTTTCAGACGAGGAAATTGAAACTATTTCCGGTCACATGAAAAGGTGCTCCAAGTCACTATTGATCAGAGAAATGCAAATTAAGACAACTCTGAGATACCACTACACACCTGTCAGATTGGCTAAAATGACAGGAAATCATAATGATAGCTGTTGGAGGGGATGTGGGGAAACTGGGACACTGATAAACTGTTGGTGGAACTGTGAACGGATCCAACCATTCTGGAGAGCAATTTGGAGCTATGCTCAAAGAGTTATCAAACAGTGCATATCCTTTGACCCAGCAGTGTTTCTACTGGGCCTATATCCCAAAGAGATTTTTAAGGAGGGAAAGGGACCCACATGTGCAAAAATGTTTGTGGCAGCCCTTTTTGTAGTGGCAAGAAACTGGAAATTGAAAAGATGCCCATCAATTGGAGAATGGCTGAATAAATTATGGTATATGAATGTTATGGAATATTATTGTTCTGTAAGAAATGACCAACAGGAGGATTTCAGAGAGGATTGGAGAGACTTGCATGAACTGATGCTGAGTGAAATCAGCAGAACCAGGAGAACATTATACACAGCAACAAGACTATACGATGATCAATTTTGATGGACATGGTTCTCTTCAACAATGATGTGATTCAAACCAGTTGTGCTGCGATGAAGATAGTCATATACATCCAGAGAGAGGCCTGTGGGAACTGAGAGTGAACCACAACACAGCATTTTAACGCTTTCTGTGAATATTTCCATGCATTCTGTTTTCCTTCTTAGGTTGTTTTTTTTTTCCTTCTTCTCTTTCTAGATCTGATGTTTCTTGTGCAGTAAGATAACTGTATAGATATGTATACATGTATTGTACTTGTCATATAATTTATCCTACCTAGCATGTATTAGATTACCTGTCATCTAGGGGTGGGGGGCGGGGGGAGGGAAAGGAAAAGCTTGGGAAAAAAAGTTTTTTTTTGCAAAGGTCAATGTTGAAAGGTCACTCATATGTTTTGCAAATAAAAAGCTTTATTAAAAAAAAGAGCTCTCATTTCATTTATATTATAACATCATTAATTTTTTTCAACTCTCTTGCTTCTTTCATTCTAGAAATTATATTTAACCATAGCCAAATTGTATTTTCCTTTGAAGCTTTACAAGTAGATATTTGGAATTATTCTTCCAATTTTGTGTTTTGAAAATCCCTGGCACAATAATAGTTCTTTGACATTAGAGTGTTTTGTTGTTGTTATTGTTTACTTATTCTTTTGACTTTCTGTCTCAGATTGAGATTACTGTTACTAAACTAAATTAAAGAACAATTAGGAAGTATCTAACAAAATAAATAAAAATATAATAAAACATTGAATGATAGTATGAATATATAGTTTTCTAAGGCAACATGAGCCTATACGAATGGTTTAATGGTTCTTATTTCTATTTTAGTTTGATACCACCACTCCAGATCTTTGAGATTATCAGCTTCAGTGAATGTGCTCATCTCATATATATGTGTATATAAATCTATATATGTATATACATACACATATATATGTGTGTATGTTACACACACATACACATATGCATATATTATACATACATATATATTTAATTTCTCTTAATAACATGGTAGGTTCCATTTTTTTTTAATTCACTCTATAACTTCTCTGCATTTTCTTGGGCACTTTAACCTATTTGTATTTTTGAATTATAATCATTAGGTTTGGTTTTCTTCAACATTTCTATTTGAAGGGAAGGCATACTTTCTTTATCTTATTACTTAAATTATTAATCCATTCTTAGCGGAACCCTTCTAAATAAAGTCCCCTTGTCATATTAATAATTATTTAATTTGGAATTTCCTTTTGCAAAAAGGGAAGCTTTGTTTGGGATTACTTTGCCTGACTCCCCTTCCCTTTTCCCTCTCTTCTCCTCCCTTTCTTCCCTCCCTTTGTTTCACTGAAACATCCTTCTGAAACATTTAATGATTTAGCAATATAATGCTCTGAGAGGTCTCATTTTTTTTTATTAACTGTTTTATCTTGGTTATTTTAAATACTTATTTTCTGGCTGGAGAGCTGGTTTGTTGTTCAAAAACTTCCTTTAAGTAGATATATTTCTCTGTAAATTTTTCAAAGTCTATTTCCTTCTCAAATATCCTTTTTTTTTAATTCTTCCTATAGCATGCTGAGTTTTGCAGGGTAGGTAATCCTGAGTTCATAGTCCCTGCTTCTTTTGTAATATATTCCAATTTCTATGAGCCTCTTTTGTTCTCCTTGAAAAATCCACTGTGAATTGATTTTTCCTCAGTAAATGATTTATCTAAACTCTTCTGGTAAGGTATCATTTTCCTTTTTAATATTGGAGCATTGGAGTTTAATGATAGTGTGTCTAGATGTCTTAAGTCTTGGATTCTTCCTTGTGTGGGTCACAGAACCACAATACTTCAGAATTGGAAATGATCTTCTTTGTGGCCAGTTATATCTGAGAAAGAATCCTTTTTACAATATACTCTATAAATTTATAGTCTTTGCTTAAAGTCTTTTTATTGGATGAACATATCATTTTCCAAGGCCGGTTATTCCACATTTTGTGGGGTTTTGTTTTGTTTTGTTTTTTTCTGAGTAATTTACTTTGATGTTTTGATAAAATATAATATTAGATTTTTTTAAAATATTATAGGATATAAATAATACTGGGATTACTGAATAAAAAGTTATCCTACAGTTCCAGCATTTAAATGTACCAAACAATATCAAAACTTATTTATTATTTATCTTGCTTTTCATATATATTGTTATCTTATTTCTTAGGTTTTTTTAAAATTTTTGTAACATTTTTATTTGGTTCTTGATTTTCTTAGTATTACAAATTCTTATTTTCCAAGGTATATTTTTATTGCCAGTTCTTTTTTAATTTATAAAAATTGTCATTTATCCTTTCAAAGGCATCCCTAAGGATATCTTGTGTGGTATATCTTCATCTTTGTTGCTTCTGGCATGTTAGCTATTGCAATTGCTCTACATCATCCTTTGTAAAATTATATTTCACCCTGCTTCACTTAGTTTAAATTTTCTTACAATTATTTCCCCCTACCTACATATACTTTTTGCTGCTAATACTGAATAGTGTGTGTGAATGTGTGTGTGAATGTGTGTGTGTGTGTGTGTGTGTGTGTGTGTGTGTGTGTGTGTAAGAGTTAGAGAGAAAGGCAAAGACGGAGAGATAGAGATATATGAATGTGAGAATATGTGGTGTGAATATCCTGTCTACTCTTCATTCCAATATTTTGTCTGATGCTTAATAAATTTGTTGAAGGAAAATTTCAGGTAGGTATACTTTTGAGAGATATTCTGGGGGAAGCAATCCATTTACCATCCCAAATAAAATCAATTAAGGATTTAGAAAAAAAAAAAAAAAAACAATAGCAGAAAAAGCAAGTGAAAGAATCTCATGCTCCAAAAGCTAGAAAGCTGACCCAGAGTGGGCCTACAACCCCTGGGACTATATATATTTTTAAATAATGATTTTGGAAATTAAATCATTTATAGTCTCTCAGGAGATGAGACATAGGCCTTACAATAAATTCTGTTTGGAATAAATGGGAGGGGTTGGCAGGTCAGAAGATCAGCTTTCATGAAATAAGGGCATTATCATGTATCTCAAAAATAATTCCCACGAAGTGAGAAGTGATTTGAGCCCTAGATATGTAAGACTCAGAGGAGGTTTGATTTGGGGTGATAGGTTCAAAGGAAGGATAATGTGGCATCAGAAGAGGTAAGCAATGAAAAAAAAAAAAGATTGGACCCCTCTGAGTACAGCTGAAGAAAGTGTTCCTGCAGTGCTGCCACTGGAAATTAGATAGTCCCCAGAACCTAGGGCTATGCAGTTATAGTTGGTAAATGAATGATTAGAGATTAGCATCTATTAAAATATAAATTCCATTGAATTCTAAAAAGGGTAAAGCATAAGAAAAGGTATTGAATGGAAATAACCCTTTGTAAAAAGAATTTTTATAGAAGTAGATGAAGAAGGTAAGGATAAAAGGGGAGGATTAGTTTAAACTGAATATTTAACTGAGCTGTGAAACAGAGTTGTAATAAAAACAAAGAATATGGAGAGTAACAATAGACATAAATTCAGAGAGTTAAGGATTGAACATGGTAACTGGTAGAAAGAGAAAATATTCAGGAAGGAACAGATTCAGGTTAGTGTTAGCAAATTAACTGCAAAAACACAAGTACTGACTTAAAAGAAAGATATATTTATTTACAAGCATGTATTTAATGGAGGCAAAATAAAAACAATGATTACAATGCAAAATATGCAGTAATTTTATTTCCACCCAAAGAAAAAAAAGAGTAGAAGAATAATTAGAAGAACAAAATCCTTATAATTTTGTGTTTACTAAATATACCATTAAACAGTATAAGGACAAAAAGACTATAAATAATTTCCACAATATATACAAATTCTGAATAATAAAAGCAAACTCTTGATAATAATCAAAAAGAACATGAAGTTTCATTTCACAGAAAATTAGTAAAAATGAAAATATTAAAATTGCATTGTTGATGGATTTATGGATTGATCCAACCCTTATGGAAAACAATGTTGAATTATTCAAAGAAAGTGAATAATATATCAATAGTCTACAACACAGAGTTTCTACTGATAGTCATGTTCCCAAAGGAGATCAATGATACAAAGGTTCCATTATATCAAAATATTTATAATTCATTTTGTAATATCAAAAACTGGAATCAAAATAGATGTCCAAGGGAGGATAATCCAAGGGAGGATAGAGTAGTTGAAAGATTTCCAAGCTCTCCAGATTTCTCCCACAAACAAAACAAAAATGTGCCTTAATGAGAATATACCAATATTGGTGAAAAACAAATAAGGCTTGGGGAACAGGGGCTCTAATGGTTCAACCCAAGAAGACCCAAAGAAAGACCACAGGACCAAGATTTAACCAGTGTGAAATGTAATTACATTCAGGCTAGCTCTGCAGAAACTGCAAGTGGGAAGCCCTGGAGTCACCTGGATTCAGAAGTGGCTGAAGTGAAGCCAGAGGCATCATCCCTCTTCCCATTTTCAGAATTAGAGGCGGTAACAATAATAAGTTTTCATTTTAAAAATAATTAGCATCCAGGAATATATTGTACACAATAACAACAAGAATGTGAAATGATCAACTATAAAAGACATGGTTTTTCTCAGTGATTCAGATATACAAATCATGCCCAATAGACTTTGGACAGAAAAGCCATCTGCCTCCAGAAAAAGAACTAAGGATACTGAATATAAATCAACAAATTCTATGTTCACTTCTCTTTTCTGTTTTTTTTTTATTTCTCCCATGATTTTTACCTTTTGCTCTAATTTTTCTCTCCCAACATGATTCATAAAGCAATGTGTATTAAAAATAAATAAGCATACAACAATTAAAAAGATAAATGGTCAAAGGATATGAATAGAAAAATTTTAGATGAAGAAATTAACGTCATCTATAATTATATGAAAAAATCCTCTAGATAACCATTGAAAAGAAAAATGCAAATTAAAACAACTCTGAAGTACCACCTCACACCTCTAAGATTGGCTAGATGACAGGAAAAGATAATAATAAATGTTGGAAGGGATGTGGGAAAATTGGGACACGAATGCATTGTTGCTGGAGTTGTGAAATTATCCAACTATTCTGAAGAGCAATCAGGAACTATGCCCAAAGGGCTATAAAACAATGCATACCCTTTGACCCAGAAGTACCATTACTGGGTCTGTACCTTAAGGAAATAATAAAGGAGGGGAAAGGACCCATATGTGCAAAAATGTTTGTAGCAGCTCTTTTTGTGGTAGAAAAGAGTTGGAAAATGAATAGATGCCCATCAATTGAGGAGTGGCTGAATAAATTGTGGTATATGAAGATAATGGAATATTATTGTTCTACAAAAATGCTGAACAAGCTGGTTATGGAAAGGCTTGGAAAGATTTAAATGAATAGATGATGAGCAAAACAAGCAGAACTAGGAATACATTGTACACAATAACAGCAAGAATGTGTCATGACCAACTATGAAAGATCTGGTTCTTCTCAGTGGTTCAGTGATCTAAACCAATCTCAATAGACTTTGGACAGAAAATACCATCTGCATCCAGAAAAAAAACTAAGGAGACAATGTAAATCAACACATACTATGTTCAGTTCTTTCTGTTCTTATCTCTCTCATGATTTTCCTTTTTTTCTTTTATTTTTCTCTCCCAACATGATTTATAAGCAATGTTAAGACTAAAATAAATAAAATTAAATAAAAATTAAATAAAAAATTGAAAGAAAAAAGAAAAGAAAAAGAAAAAAAAACATGCACCAACGGAAAAAAAAATAATTAGCAAAGGAGAAAGAACACAACCACGGAAATATACTATGGGAATAGAGAAGACCAAGATCATTTTCAGAGGAGAGTAATGAAGTAAAAATCCTTTTCTACTACAAAGAATAATATCAAATGGCTACCTGCCCAGAAAGAATTTATGAGTACTCAAAAAAGACTTTAAAAATAAAATAAGATATTGTGGAAAAACTAAAAACAAAAATAATAACCTTACAAGAAAAAAATAAGAATATGAAAAGAAAATCAACTAACTTGAAAAGTAGTCCTAAAAAAGAAGCAAATAATGCTTTGAAAATTAGAATTGGACAAGGGGAAGCCAGATATGATACCAAAAAATAACAAAACAAAATATAAAGATAAAAGATAGAGGAAAATGTGAAATATCTTATAAGAAATACAACCAATCTAAAGCTCAAGTAGAAAAACTATAAGAATAATTGGACTACCTGAAAACTGTGATCAAAAAAATAACCTTGACACAATATTACAAGAAATAATCAGAGAAACTTGTCTTGAAGTGATA
Organism: Myrmecobius fasciatus; assembly: GCA_023553655.1. Classification (NCBI taxonomy): domain Eukaryota; kingdom Metazoa; phylum Chordata; class Mammalia; order Dasyuromorphia; family Myrmecobiidae; genus Myrmecobius; species Myrmecobius fasciatus. The sequence continues at coordinate 72,137 of JAJPUD010007633.1, forward strand.
GAACTTGAGGGGAAAGTAGAAATAGAAGAAACCCACTTATCACCACTTTAAAGACAATCTACAAGAAAAACACATAGAAATACTATTGTTAAATTTAGGAATCCCCAGATCAAAGAGAAAATTTTACAAGAAACAAAAAATCAATTCAAATATGCTGGATGTACAATTGTACAGGATTTATCAACAGTTACAATAAAAGACCACAGGTCTTGGAATATTATATATTGACAATCAAAAAAACCCTGGGCCTGCAATCAAAAATATCACATACAGCAAAACTAAGCATAATATTGAACAGGGAAAAAATGAATCTTCAGTGAATTTGGAGATTTTCAAGTCTTTGTCTCAATCAAACATGAATTCAATAGAAAATTGAACATATCAGAGCTAACATCAAAAACACTTTTCAAGGGACTCAGCAAGGACAAACTGTTTATGTTTTATATATGGAAATATACACCATATATTTTAAACTGACATCAGTAACTGGATAATCCAAAAGAAAGGTTGGGGCAAATCTGAGTGTAATCTGATTTTAAAAAGTAAAATTGTCTAGGAAAAGATGAAATAGTAATTATGATATGAGGTGCAGAGGAAAAAGTCACATAGAGGCATTAGATGAGGGATGCAGGTTGGTAGTTCTGAAAACCACACACACTGATAATGGGTTAAATATGGAACAATACATATATACATCATAAATAAATACATATATGCACACATATATACTCTCAAAAATATATAAAGGAATAAAGACAGGGGAGGAAATGGAATAAGATGAGGTATAGAAAAGTGTGTAGGCTTATGGTAGTAGGACATAATACATAAATTAATGAGGAAAATATAAAGAAGGAAGGGAAAATTGAGGTACAGAAGAGTTTTTAGATTAATGGAAGTATGTAGATTATTGGGAATGGGATAAAAAGGGAAGGAAAGGGCATCAGGAGAAAATAAGGGAGGGATCCATAGGTAGGAGGAGGTTAAGTAATAGCAAGGCAAGTTAAGAGAACTAAAGCAGAGGAGTTAGCAGGGATAGGAAATAAGAAATATGTGCAAACACAATAATAAGGATCTGGAATAAAATTTATTATTAAAAAAAGGAGAGGTAGCAATAATTGATCTAAGCTGAAGTCAAAATAAAATATCAGAGAGAAATGTGTATTATATATCAGCCATGTTAATATTGTTTTTAAATGCATTATACTGGATTTATCAGCAGCTACAATAAAATGTGTGTATATATATGTGTGTGTGTGAATATTTATAAATAAATATAGATATATATGTATGTATATATGCATAAAGATATCTGTGCTAATTATAGCATGCTTGGGAGATGGAGGGTGGAAAAGGAAAAAAAATAAAGTAAAAAGTGCACAGCAGAGAATCAAAGAATGCTACAAGGAAGCAAAGAAAAAATGGATAGTCATGAATATAATGTCTGCTAATATTATATATGCTTTCTTGCAATGGAGATTTAGTGTTATATGTATGCTGGCCACATGACAATGTTTTGGTTTATTTCTTTTTGTTTTCATTTTCCTTTTTCTGTCTTTCTTTTTCTATTTAGTTTTTTTTCTTATTTTCTATTTAGTTTTAAATAAATATATATTTTAATAAAGAAAAGTATTAAACGTTATTTAATAAACACTTAAATTAAAAGAGTATATCCACTGACTAGAGAATGGGTAAACAAGATGTGTCATATGGAAATAATAGAATATTACTTTGCTGTAAGAAAGATATATAAATTTAATGTATACAGAGAAGTATGGCAAGCCTTATTTAAACTGCCATAAAGTAAATTAAACAGAACCTGCAAAATGATATACACAACAACTGTTATTTAATTGTGTCAAATTCTTCACGGTCTGGTGGACCATGGAATGCCAGTACTGTCCATGGGATTTTTTTGAGAAAGATACAGGAGTGGTTTTATATTTCCTTCTCCAGTGGATTAAAGCACAGGATAATGGACTTGTTCAGAATAATGTAGCTAGTAAGTGTGTGAAGCCAGATTTAATTTCAGGTCTTTCTGGATCTATACTAAGTGCTCTGTGTACTAATCCACCTATATTGTTTTTTTAATATTTTTTTATTAACTGCTGAATTTTTCTACCCTTTTGAATTTTGTTCTTATATAGGAATAGGAGAAAGAAGGATTTATTGGGACATATAGATGATATAAAAAGCAAAATCTCACTGTAAATGTGTGTTACATGTGTAAACATATAGAAATACATGGAGTGAATATTGACTGGACAAAATCTATATTCAGACATCTTGAAAAACCAGGATAGCAAAATAATAAAAATTGATAAAATCAATAGAAACAAACAAATATCAGAATATGTTTAGAAGAACCATAGACAATGAAAAACTTAATAATGTTGATTCCCTCACACTGTTGGTTAAAATACAAACTATTTTGCTTGGTTTCTAAGCTTTTTACAATATGGCTTCAACCAGCATTTCAGGTTTATGGACCATTACTTTCCTAGATGCATTCTAGAATACCTAGAATGCATTCTCTTCAAAAATTCTTATGTAAGGATCACTAGATTCCTTCAAAATGTATTGCAAATGTATCAAACAGAAAGTCCATGCCTACAGTTGTCAGTGCTCTTCCCTTGAAAATTACTTTTTTTATATATTTACATTTACATATTGTTTCTCACAGTAGAAAATAAACCCCTCATGGGTAGGTAATAGCCAATTTTTGTCTTTACTTTTTTAACACTAGCATAGGATCTGGCATGTGATAGGCACTTCAATATTATTACACAGGTAATGTTAATTGAATGTTGAAAAATTAATAAATATTAAATATATATATATAGTAAATGGAGAAGTGATTGGCATATTGTAAAAGTTTATAATTTTTTTCATTCATTCTTTTACATCAGGGAATGAATCTTATCGCATGTGTGTTTTTATTCTCTTTATATTTTGGATTTCAGCCTTTTAGTGATATATTTGTATATTTGCAAATATTTCTACAGAATATTTGTATAGTTTAACAATTTGTTAGCGGCATTGCTCAATATGTCTCTTTATTTGCTTTAGCTAATATTAATTTGAACAACTGGACTCTTCATCTTATAAAAAAGATACAAGTAGAATGCCTTCTTACTCTAATTTTGATAATTTTTGTAATACAAGTGTATCTTGCTCTAAATGTTTGATAGAATTCATCTACAAATCCACCTAGATCAGCTTTTCTTGCTCAATTTTAGAGTATAAATCACTCGATTGTTTAAGCTCAATCAAGTTTCAGTTGTTCCTATTTCTTTTTTGGATAGTTTGAGTATTTGATGCTTACAGATATCAATTTCCTTTGAATTGTCAGTATTGTTGGTGTAGAATTTTTATAGTAATTTCCTTAAAAAATTCATGTCTTTTCTATTTTGTAATAATGAGATTAAATATTTCATTAATACAATATTTCAATGATACAATAATGAGATTAAATATTTCATTGATACAATTGATGCAAATGCCTTCTTGGCATATTTCGACTTGAAGTTGAATTCAATACTTGAAACATTTTGACAAGAATATTTCAGCCTTTGATGCTTGCTAGTCACTGAATGCATTTGTCTTGGTTGAGCAGTAGAAATGTTGGGTTGGCCAGGCATCCTGCCTAGTTCCTTGGCCATGGAAGCTCCATTTGCACCTTTGGTAAATTGGTTGGAGAAAGATGGTTAGACTGCAGAAATGGGAAAAATTCATTTGGTATTCATTTTGACCATTCATCTGTGTCTTTTGAAATCAATTAATGATGAAGACCAAGGTACCACTGTATTCTGGTTTTCTTTTCTCTTTTCCTTGAGGAAGTTAACAAGACTGATTAGTTTTTTTTAATAGCTAAATACAATAAAAATGATACTTCTATTTAAATCAATCTACTTGTTCAGTGCCATATCAATTAAATGGCCAAAAATTACTTTATAGAGCTTTAAAATGATAAAATTTATCTGGAAAAACAAAGAGTCAAGAATATCAAGGGAATTAATGAAGAAAATGCAAAGGAAGGCATCTTAACTGTAACAGACCTAAAACTATATTATAAAGTGGCAGTTATCAAAACCATGTGGGATTGGCTAAGAAACAGAGTGAATCAGTGGAATAGATTAGATACACAGCATGCAATAATCAATGACTATAGTAATCTATAGTTTGATAAATCCATTTACTCTAGTTTCTGGAATAAGAACTTGTTTTTGACAAAAATTGCCTGGAAAATTGGAAAATAGGCAGAGTAAAATTGCAGAAACTAGACAGCGAACCTTTAATTACTACTGGGTCTGTATGCAAAAAAAGAAAAAGATCATAAAGGAAGGAAAAGGACCCATATGTGCAAAAATATTTATAGCACCTTTTTTGTAATGGCAAGAAATTGGAAATTGAGTGGATTCCCATCAATTGGGGAATAGTTGAATAAGTTATGATACACAAATAGAATAAATATTATTTTTTTCTTTTTGTTAATTAAGGCAAATTTATTTTCATAATTTATTTTCAAGACATATACATGGATAATTGTCAACATTCATCCTTACAAAACATTGTGTTCTGATTTTTCCCTCCCTTACCCTACCCCTCTCCTAGACAGCAAGTGATCTGATATATGTTAAACATGTGCAATTTTTCTATACATTTTTCCACAAATATCATGCTGCACAAGAAAAATCAGATCAAATAGGGAAAAAATGAGAAAGAAAACAAAATGCAAGCAAACAACAAAAAAGAGTGAAAATATTATCTTGTGGTCCACATTCAGTTCCCACTGTCCTCTCTGTGGGTGGACATGACTTTCTTCATTTCCTAAGACTATTGGAACTGGCCTGAATCATCTCATTGTTGACAAGAGCCATGTCTATCAGAATTGATCATGCTATAATCTTGCTGTTGCCCTGTATAATGATGTTCTGATTCTGCTCATTTCATTTAGCATCAGTTCATGTAAGTTTCTCCAGGTCTTTCTGAAATCATCTTGCTGATCATTTCTTATAGAACAATAATATACTATAACATTAATATACCATAACTTATTCAACCATTCTCCAACTGATAGGTATCCACTCAGTTTCCAGTTTCTTGCAACTACAAAAAGGGCTGCTACAAGCATGTCCCTTTCCTTCCCTTAAGATCTCTGTAGAAAACAAGCCCAATAAAAAGACTGCTGGATCAAAAAGTATGTACATAGTTCCAAATTGCTCTCTAGAATGGTTGGGATCAATTCACAATTCCACCAACAATCTATTAGTGTCTCAGTTTTCCTACATTCCCTCAAAGATTCATCATTATCTTTTCTTGTCATCTTAGCCAATCTGAAAGGTGTGTAGTGGTACCTCAGAGTTGCCTTAATTTGCATTTCTCTGATCAATAGTGATTTGGAGCACCTTTTCATATGACTAGAAATGGTTTTAATTTCTTCATCTGAAAATTGTCCATTCATATCCTTTGACCATTTATCAATTGGATAATGGCTTGAATTCTTATAAATTTGAGTCAATTCTCTATATATTTTAGAAATGAGGCTCTTATTAGAACCTTTAAATGTAAAAATGTTTTCCCAATTTATTGCTTCCCTTCTAATCTTGTCTGTTCTAGTTTGTATGAAAACTTTTTTGCTTAATATAGTCAAAATTATCTATTTGGTGTTTGATTATAAGTTCCAGTTCTTCTTTGGTCACAAATTCCTTCCTTCTCCATAGATCTGAGAGGTAAACTCAGGTAAAATCCCAAAAGCTGGGGTCTTTGGGTTTGTCAAACACTAGATTACTATGGTCATTGACTATTTTGTCCTATGAACCTAATCTATTTGGCTGATCAACTATATTTCTTAATCACTTTCCAAATGGATTTAATGATCACTGCTTTATAATATAATTTTAGGTCTGGCACAGCTAGACCACCTTCATTTTCATTTTTTTCCATTAATTTCCTCAAAATTCTTGATCTTTTATTCTTCCAGATGAATTTTGTTATTATTTTTTTCAAGCTCTGTGAAGTAGTTTCTTGGGAGTTTGATTGGTATTGCACTGAATAAATAGATTAATTTAGGTAGTATTGTCATTTTTATTATATTTGCTCTGGCCTACCCATGAGCACTTGATATTTTTCCAACCAATTAGATCTGACTTTATTTGTGTGGAAAGTGTTTTGTAGTTGTGTTTATATAGTTCCTGACTTTCCCTTGGCAGATAGATTCCCAAATATTTTATATGATCTACAGTTATTTTGAGTGGAATTTCTTTTTATGTCTCTTGCTTCTGGACTTTGTTGGTAATAAATAAAAATACTGATGATTTATATAACTTTATTTTGGTTTCTGCAACTTTTCTAAAGTTGTGAATTGTTTCTAATAGTTTTTTAGTTGATTCTCTAGGATTCTCTAAGTATACCATCATATCATATGCAAAGAGTGATAATTTGGTTTCCTCATTACCTACTCTAATTCCTTTTATTTTATTTCTTCTCTTATTACTGAAGCTAACATTTCTAATACACCATTGAATAGCAATGGTGGTGACAGTGGGCAACTTTGTTTCACTCCTGATCTTATTGGGAATGGCCCTAGTTTATCCCCATTACATCTGATACTTGCTGATGACTTTAAATAGATGCTATTGATCAATTTAAGGAAAATTCTATTCCAATACCTTCTAGTGTTTTTTAATAGGAATGGATGTTGGATTTTGTCAAATGCTTTTTCTGTATCTATTGAGATAATCATATGATTTTTGTTAGTTTGGTTATTGATATAGTAAATTATGCTAATAGTTTCCCTAATATTGAACTATCCCTATATTCCTGGTATAAATCCTACCTGGTCATGCGTATTATCCTGGGGATGACTTTCTGTAATCTCTTTGATACTATTTTATAAAAGATTTTTGCATCAATATTCACTAGGGAAATTAATCTATAATTTTCTTTCTCTCTTTTGACTGTATCTTGTTTAGGTATCAGCACCATGTCTGCGTCATAAAATGAATTTGGTAGGATTCCTTCTTTCCTCATTTTCCCAATTAGTTTGCATAGTATTGGAATTAATTTTTCTTTAAACCTTTGGTAGAATTCACATGTAAATCCATCTGGCCCTGGAAATTTTTTCTTAGGGAGTTGATTAATAGCTTGTTCAATTTCTTTTTTCTAAAATGGGAGTATTTAAGTAATTTATTTCCTCCTTTGATAATCTTGGCAATCTATATTTTTGTAAATATTCATCCATTTCACTTAGATTATCATATTTATTGTCATACAGTTGGGCAAAATAGTTCCTAATTATTGCTCCAATTTCCTCTTCATTGGTGGAAAGTTCACCCTTTTCATTTTTGTTACTAACAATTTGATTTCTTATGTCCTTTTTCTGATCAAATTAATTAAAAGTTTATCTATTTTGTTGTTATAAAACCACAACAAAATAGATAAAAAGTTTTGTTTATTAGTTCAATAGTGTTTTTACTTTCAATTTTATTAAGCTACCCTTTTATTTTCAGAATTTCAAATTTGGTGTTTACGTGGGGATTTTTTATTTGCTCTTTTTTCTAGCTTTTTTAGTTGCAAGCCCAATTCATTGATCTCTTTGTCTATTTTATGCAAGTAAGCATCTAGAGATATAAAACTTGTCCATCTTGAGTTCCTTGAAATTATCTTTGATATTGACTCTTATGTGTTAAATTTTCTATTAAACTCAGGATTGGTTGATAGAAAGTCCTGAAAATCTGCAAATTCTTTGAATGTCCATTTTCTTCTCATTCAATATTATACATAACTTTGCTGGATATGGCATTTTGGGTCACAGGCCTAGTTCTTTTGATTGTTTGTAGATATGATTCTAGGACCTGTGGTCTTTTATTGTAACTACTGATAAGTCCTGTATAATTATAATTGTAGCTACAATGTATTTTAATTGTTTTTTTATTGTTTCTTACAAAATTTTCTCTTTTATCTGGAGTTTTTTGAAATTTGACAAAAATATTACAATGTATTTTCCAGAAAGTATCTCATTGAGGCAGTGATTGGTAGATTTTTTTTTCCGAATTCTATTTTCCCCTTATGTTCTATCACTGTAGGACAATTTTCTTAGATTATTTTTTGTGTTATAGTGCCAAGGTTCTTTTTTTAATCACAACTTTCAGGCAGTCCAGTTATTTTTATATTTTTTCCTCTTGATCCATTCTCCAGATCTATAATTTTCCTTAGAAGATGTTTCACATTGTTTTATTTTTTTAATAATCTTTTTTTGTTACCTCTTGTTCTCTCATGACTTCACTGGCTTCCCCTTGCCCAATTCTAATTCTCAAAGATTTATTTTCATCTTTGAAAATCTCTATCTCCTTTTCTAGTTGTTTAACATTTTTTCATAATCTTGGTTTTCTTGGATGGCTCTTATTTTATTTTATTTCTTTTTCCCCTTATGTTTCTCATTTGAGTTTTAAATTCTTTTTTGAGTTCTTCTAAAAATTCTCTCTGGGCAGGGAGCGATTTCATGTTACTCTTTGAGGTAGAAGTTTCTTGTTTTTTTGTTTGTTTGTTTGTTTTTTTTTACTTCAGTGTCCTCCTTTGAAGATAAATCCTAGACTTCCCTATTCTAATAGAAAGTTTTCATGGTGGGGTTCTTTCTTCTTTTCTGTTTTTTTTTTTTAAATAGGAGGTATTTTAGTGTAAGCACCTCTGATCCTGGTGTGGGAGAATGGTGACTCTGCCTTCACTTTAGTTCTTTTTTCTGACCTGGAACCCCAAACCAAAAACTCCATCCTCCAGCAAGTGCCTCCAGCAATCAGCAACATCCCTACCCCCCCACCTCTGCACTCAAGGGTGTTCTGGTTCTTTCTTGCCCAAGGTTGAGTCTCTGCAACACAGGTGGGCCTGGTATTCCTAATAAGCCAAGGTTTGTTCAGATTCAGATCCCCAATTCCCCACCATCCTGGCAGGTGAAAGTTTCTGTGGTGTTTCCACAGTTTCTTGATGTTCCCTGGTGCTAGTCTGGAGGTGTTTGCACTTCACAAGAGTTAATCCCTGTGCTGGGGTCTTTCTTCAGATCTTCTTGAGTTGTACCTGGAGGATGGCTGTTCTGCCCCAAGTCTACTCGATTTTTCGCCAGTCTATGTTTACCTTGAGGTGCAAATTTTCTCTACTTATGGGGGAAATCTGGAAAGCTTGAAATTTGCCAAATTACTCCTCCATCTTCCCCAAATCCTTCCCTTATAACTTTATTTTTTAGTTCAATGATTTTCCTTTTTGTTAAATTGTTGCAGTCATGTGTTACTTTCATGAGATTTTCTTTTCAAAGAGAGTGTAGTGGTTTGCCATTTCCTTCTGCAGTTCATTTTACAGATGGGCATCTGATATAAACAAGGTTAAGTGATATGCCCAGCATCAGGCAGCTAATAAGCACTTTAGGCCAAATTTGAATTTAGATCTTTTTAGTCTGCACTCTATCCAATGCATCACGTTAACTGCCTCATGGTTTTCTTAAATTCTATTTTATTAATCTCTCCTTTGATTTTCAGAATTTCCATTCTGTTGTTTATTTATGGATTTTTAATTTGTTCTTTTTCTAGTTGTTTTAGTTGATAAGCAATTTGTTGATAGGCTTATTTTCTATTTTATTAATTTAAATGGATAGGGATATAAAATTTCCCCAAGTAATACTTTAGCAATTTCCCATAAATTATGCTATGTTTTCTCATTGTTGTCATTCTCTTTAAAGAAAATATTACTTTTTTTCTCTTTGATTTTTTTTGACTCATTCTTTAGAATTATATTATTTAATTTTTAATCTTTCCTTCTATAAGTTTTTATTTAATATATTTTATTACATTGTAATATGAAAAATTCATTTAGTATTTCTGTCTTTTTTATTTGACTGTGAGGTTTCTATATCCTAATATGTGGTCAGTTTTTGTTTAAGTGCTTAGGTGGTACCAAATAAAAAATATATTCCTTAGTACTCCTATTTAATTTTTTTAGAGGTCTATCATATCCATCCTTTCTAAAGTTCTACTCTCCCTCTTAACTTTTTTCTTGTTTGTTTATTTTTGTTATATCTATCTAGTTCTGAGAGGGGAAAGTTAAAGTCCTCCAAGGTATAGTTTTATTGCTCATTTCCTCCTATTACTCATTTCATTTTTTTTTTTTTTTGATGAGGCGGTTGGAATTTAGTGACTTGCCCAGGGTCACACAGCTAGGAAGTGTTAGGTGTCTGAGACTGGATTTGAACTCATGACCTCCTGACTCCAGGGACAGTGTTCTATCTACTATGCCATTTAACTGGCCCTTAATTCTTCTTTTAAGAATTTGGAAGTTATATCACTATATACATAGGTGTTCAGTATTGTTAGTAGTATTATTACTTCATTGTTTACAGTACCTTTTAGCAAGATGTAGTTTCCTTATTTATCTCTTTCAGTTAGATAAATTTTTGTCTTTGCTTTGTCTGAGATCATGATTACTATGACTGCTTTTTTATTTCTTATTTTCTTTCTTTTTTTTTTTTTTTTTTGCTGAGGCAACGGGGTTAAGTGACCTGCCCAGGGTCACACGGCTAGGGAATGTTGAGTGTCTGAGGCCAGATCCGAACTCAGGTCCTTCTGACTTCAGGGCTGGTGCTCTATCCACTGTGCCACCTAGCTGCCCCTTATTTCTTATTTTCACTTCAGCTGAAGCATAATAGATTCTTCTTAAAGTCCTTTCCTTTACTCTTTGAGATCTTTCTTTGTCAAATGTGTTTCTGGTAGACATCATGCTGTAGGATAGTGGTTTTTAATCTACTCTGTTATCTGCTTCCATTTTATGGATGAGTTCATCCCATTCACATTCACAGTTATGATTACTGTATATTTTTTCCATCCTATTTTCACCCTGTTTATCCTATTCTCTTTTTCATTTCATCCTTCTCAAAAGTGTTTTGCTTTTGACCATTGCTTTCCCCAAAACACATTCCATTTTTTCACTTTCCCCTTTTCTTAGTTCTCTTTCCTTCTTCTTCCCCACAAAATAAGTTAGATTCCTGTACTGAATTGTGTGCTATTCCCTTTCAGCAATTATAATAAAAGTAAGGTGCAAACTTTATTCCCTCCTATCATTCCCTTTACTTAAAAGCTCTTTCACACTTAGATGAAAACAATTTACCCTGATAATTTACCCCTCCCCTTTCCCTGCTCCCAGTGACTCCTTAATTTTTTGAGGGAGATAGAATTCTATTATTGTCAATTTATACCTGTGACCTATATATGTGTATGCTCCTTTTAACTGGCTTAATAATTATAAATTTCTTATGAGTTACAAATATTATTTTTCCATGTAGGAATGTAAGCAGTTTAACCATGTTATGATTTCTCTTGCCTGCTTAGCTTTTTATGTTTCTCTTAAGTCTTATATTTGAAAATCAGATTTTCTGTTCATCTCTGGTCTTTTTTACCGGGAGTACTCAAAAGTGTATTATTTCATTAAACTTCCATTTCCCCCCTGAAGGATTATATTCAGTTTCACTGGGCAAGTTATTCTTGCTTATAATCTAGTTCCTTTGCCCTCTAGAATATCACATTCTAAACCTTTCGATCTGTTATTGTAAAAACTGACAAATCTTGTGTTATTCTGACTGTGACTCCCTGATATATCAATTATTTCTTCTTAGCTATTTGCAATATGCTCTTCTTGATGCTCTGGAATTAGGACATTCCTTGGAATTTTCATTTTAGGATCTCTTTCAGGAGGTGATCAGTGAATTCTTGCAACTTTTATTTTCACCTTCTATTTCTAGGATGTCAGGTTATTTTTCTTTAATTTTTTTACATATTATGTTTATGATTTTTTTTAAACCATGGCTTTCAAATAGCTTAATAAATCTGAAGTTATCCCTCCTTGATCTATTTTCTAGGTCAGCTTTTTCCAATGATATAATTCACATTTTCTTCTATATTTTAATTCTTTTGATAATTGTATTGTTTCTTGATGTCTCATAGAATCATTAGATTCTTTTTGCTATATTCTAATTTTTCAGGAATTATTTTCTTTGGTAAGCTTTTCTATCTCCTTTCCCACAGAATGATATGCTTTTAAAGGACTTGCTTTTTTCCATGAATTTTTGTACATTTTTCCCATTATTTCATCTTTCTTTATCAAACTATTAACTCTTGTTTCATGAATCTTTTGCATCACTTTGATTTCCTTTCTCATTTCTTAAATTTTTATTATTTGATTTTTAATTTTTTTAACTATTCAAGGAAGTCTTTTTGGCTCCGACACCAACTCACATCCTTTTTTAAGGCTTTATATGTAGCTGTTTTGACAGTGTTGTCCTCCTCTGGGTTTCTGATCTTTCCTATCACCATAGTAAATTTCTATGGTCAGGTGTTTTGTTTTGTTTTGTTTTTTTTCTCTGCTTATTTTCCATCCTCTTTTTTATCTTTTTATTATTTTAAAGTTGGATTCAGCTCCTGGAGTGGAGGGGGCACTGTTCCAAAATTCATGTTTTTCCATCCTTCTGTTTTCAGAATTAATTCTGGAACCCTGTAAATTTTCAGTTCTTCCAAAGTAATATGATCTAAGGATATTTATGGTCACTGTTCTTCTGGCCTGTTCTCTGATCATTGAGTGATCATTAGCATTCTTTTCTATGCTGACATTGTAACTGGATTCCTTATGTCTTTAACAGTTGAGAGTTCTGGTATTCTAGTGCTTTTTCTTGCCTTGGGACTACTACCTAAGCCTATAATTCAGATTCCAATGTAGGCAATTCAACAGAGTCCTGAATCCAGTACCAACAAATTATCCCCTGCAATCTCCTTTTGATCAGTTGTCTGGCAATGTACTTCATATGGAATGAGAACTCTAAGAGCTCCAAAAGTCACCACTGGTGATTCAGTTGGCCCCCAAGGCTCTCATAGGCTTTTGGGATAGGACATGCTGCTATCTTAGTGGAGTACTCCACTCACACCTCGGTGAGAGAAACTTTTCCTACTGATCTTATGTTATCTTGAACTGGAAAATTGTTTCACACTCTCCTTTGAAGAAATTCTTCACTCCAGAATTTGTTTTGAGGAGTCATTTTAAAGTTTTTGAAGATGAATATGGGAAGGCTCAGGACAGTTCTTGCCTTTACTTTGCTATCTTAGCTCCACCTCCTTAGTTTATTTTTTAAAAAATCAATCTTATAGGCTTATTTTCAATTTTTTTTCATCTATTTTTCTTTTAATCTCCAAGGTTTATTTATTTGTATTCATTTTAAGGTTGGCAATTTGTTTTCTAATGCTTCTAATTGTGTGCACTGTCATTTATTAACTGTGCATCCTTAAGCAAAGAAACTATATTATCTGGCCTCAGTTTCCCCATCAGTTCTTGGACAGAATATTTCACCTTTTGTGAGGCAGAGTCAATGAATCCTATATTTTTGTTTTATTATTTTTCTGTCATTGATGAGAGTTGAATCTAGACAGATGGGATGGAGGGGCAAAATTATTGTGAGTTAAAGTTAAAAGGCATTAATTAAATATATTTTAAATAAATAGTTTGATTTGTTATTCCAAAAGAATTAGATATTTTCAGTTCATTTTAGAACTGCCACAAGTGTTATTGTAATATAAACAGTGCTGGGGTTAGAGTCAGGGAACCTGAATTTGAACAATTATTCTGTTTTTTATTATTTTTATGACCTATACAGATCATCTAATCTCCCTGCATCTTAGTCTTCATCTCTGAAGTGAGATTTGATTGAAAGAGTTCTAAAGCCTTTACTAAGTTGAAAATTAAGTAATCTATGACTTAAGACATAGGTCATATTTTTAGTCCTTCCTCTCAAATCTATTTAGTTCTCCCAATATTACCTATCACTAGAAGACATTTTTTTGTGAATTTACTAAGAGCTAATATGAAGTGAATCATAAAGGATGAATCTGTTTTACAAACTTTGTGTCTGTGTTTTCTTTTTCATTAATTAGCTCTTATTACCCATTTGCTATGTTGATCATAAACTCAACAATGCAGATTTTAATCTAAGCAATTATTAATTTGCAAAAAATTTTTATGAAATCCTTGACCTATAAATATTATCATTCTCTTAGTATAATTGATCTAATTTAACATTAAATATATTGTTAAATTCTTTCTGCATATCTTGATATTTAAACAATTCCTTTTGTTCTCTATGAAAAGATATTATTTTATGATACATTAATATAGAAAATTTCAGTTTATGAAATCTATAGTTCAGGAAATAATGTACATTCTATTAAATTTATACTTAACAGATTGTGGGAGCAGTTAGGTGGCAAAGTGGATATAGCAGCAGTCCTGGAGTCAAGAGGACCTGCATTTAAATCTGAATCAGACAGTTGACACTTGAGAGAGACAGAAAGAGACAGAGAGGCCAAAACAGAGAGAAAAAGACAGAGAGATATAGAGATAGAGACATAGAGAAAGAGACAGGGACAGGGACAAAGACAGAGAGAGAGAGAGACAGAGACAAGGACATGGAGACAGAGAAATGGAGAAAAAGAGAAACAGAGAGACAAAGAGGGAAAGAGAGACAGAGACATACAGAGATAGAGATAGAGACAGAAATAGATATAGACAGAGACATAGAGAAAGTGACAGAGAGAAAGACAAAAGTGAAAAGAGAGAAAGACAGAAAGGGAAGGAGGGAGGAAGAGAGAACAAAAGAGGGAGAGAGAGAGAAAGAGAGGCAAATAAAAGAGAGAGACAGAGAGAGGAGGGAGGAAAAGAGGAAAGGAGAGGGAGAAAGGAAGGGAGGGGAAGAGAAAGAGGGAAGGGGAAGGAGGGAGGAAGTGAGGGATAGATAAGCAAAGTCTTTGGGTAACATGAAATACAACACAAGGTAAAAGTTTCGTAAAATAATATTGGGAGGGAGAGAGAGATTAGGAATTATTTAAATATATCTCAAATACTTCTACTGCTATTTTTAGTGGCAGTACAAGGAATTAAAAACCTTAGTATTGATAACACATTTCTGATTTTCTAAAATATTGATTTATCAATCAACAAACTGATTTCAGAAAGATCTGGGGACTTTTATATAATTGGATGCTAAGTGGAGTAGGTAGAACCAAGAGAATATTGTACATAGCAACAAGATTATGTGATGACCAACTGTGATGAATTTGGCTCTTTTAATAAATGAAGTGATTCAGGCCAATTCTAATAGACTTGTGATGGAGAGAGCCATTTTCACCCAGAGAGAGGGCTGTGGGGACTGAATGTGAATCACAACATAATATTTTTATATTTTTTGTTGTTTCCTTGCTTATTTTTTCTCTCATTTCATCCTCTTTTGATCTGATTTTTCTTGTGCAGCATGATAAAGGGGAGTGGAGGAGAAAAAAATGACAAATAATTTTGAGGGACATCTACATTTGGGAATCAAGAAAGAAGTGGCAGGCAGGCAAAAAAAGGCAATAGGCATTTATTAAACATTTTCCATATAATTTTTGTTAAGAGCTGAGGATGCAATTATAAGCAAAAAGGAAAACAGTTCTTGCTTTAAAAAATTTACATTATAATTCATGAGATGAAACTGAAAAGCTGGAAGCAGAGAAGGAAGGATGGGCCAGAGGCAGCATCTTGATAAACTCTGAAGTATCAGCATAAATCGGTATAAGAAACAAAGGAAAATTTTCATCACAAATTTTATTCATACAGTATTTATTATTATTTGTGAATAAAATTAAAAAGTATCTCACAAAGATTGGTTAACAATGTCATGTGGCTTTTCCTTAGCCATCTTATCCCACAAAATGGATATAATAATATTATATCTCATCTCACTATGTAATCATCATTAAGGATTAAGTGTGATAAGAGATAAAAGTCTTTTGAAAACTATAAAATCATATAAATATAAATTAATATTATAATTATCAATAGAATATAAGCTCCTTTAGGTCAGTCATTTTATTTTCTGTCTTTGTATCCAAATACATGATTGAGTGTTTTGCACATAATGATGATGGATAAATATTTATTCAACTGAAACATTGTTAATCAAGATAATTTTATGTATCATCATTACTTTGGACTTTAATTCAATGTGCTAAGACATGTGGTGATCCTCAACCTAACCTTTATGACATTCTAAAAAAAATTTCCCCACAGGAACACATGGCACAGTAAAATAACTTTGCTGCCTTTACAAACTAACATCTGTTAATAGCGCTGGTTTCCAAAAGAAAAGCCACACAGGGACATCTAGTGGCAACTAAAAATCAGCAATTTGTTCCAACAAAATACCATTTCCAAATCACTGGCTCCCTAGGTATTTAGGATACATTTATTGAGCTTTACCTAACATTCAAGCAAATTAGGCATCCGATTTGAAAACAGGCGAAGGTCAGAGCA
Source organism: Myrmecobius fasciatus (assembly GCA_023553655.1). Taxonomy (NCBI): domain Eukaryota; kingdom Metazoa; phylum Chordata; class Mammalia; order Dasyuromorphia; family Myrmecobiidae; genus Myrmecobius; species Myrmecobius fasciatus. Next base: position 88,502 of record JAJPUD010007633.1, read on the forward strand.
AACTGGCAAAGCTAGACATCCTGCTAAAGCTACTAGAGTAAGGCCTCTATAGACAAAATAAAGTAGACAATTATGACAGTAGTCTGTTTTCAGAAGAATCTTAAGCTCAAGGTAAGGAAAGAGGGAACTTTCATTTTCTAAGTAATTGCTTCATTTTTCTTGTCCAAGTGGGTTGTAGACATACATGACCACTGTAAGGCAGTAAATATTTGAAGACCCACTGAACACATTATATATAGAGAAATTTTCTAAATTTGTGGATCTATAAACTAACATCAATCAACTAAGAGTTACTTATGAATCTTATGGTAATAAGACAGAGCAAAACAAAAATCATCCAATCAAAATAATAAGTTCTTAGGGAAAGAAAAATGATTTTTCTGAACTTGGATAGCATAGTTGAAAGTAAAATGTGTATAATGACATTTAATTTTCATTGTTTATATAGAATATTATGGCATTGATCATTTAATATTTATATTGCTGATTTATTCAAGACTTTTCCACCATTGTAAAGAATAGTATAGTAGAGGGGCAGCTAAGTGGCGTAGTAGATAGAGCACCAGCCCTGAAGTCAGGAGGACCTGAGTTCAAATCTGGTCTCAGACACATTCCCTAGCTGTGTGACCCTGGGCAAGTCACTTAACCTCAATTACCTCAGCAAAAAGCAAAAAATAGCATAGTGGAGAAGGTACAGATAGAACTCAGAGATGTTGCAGGCGGATGATCTCTCCTTCATTTTCTATGTACAAGAGGCAAACTATAACTATTTACCACAATCAATTACCTGAAGTCTAAGGAAATGATCAAGGAATCAAAATAATAACACTTTCCTTGATTGCTCTTAATGGGAAAGTAACAATTTACCCTCAGAAGCTTGCCTCCCTTCCACTAAATTCTGGTTATACTGACAATAGACATGGATAGACTTTATCCAAGTAAAGAGTATGTAAAAATAAAAATTATACAAATTAGGCTAAACAATGGAATTTATTAGAGGAAATGACTGTAATTGGGAGTGAGATAAAATTTCGAGAAAACGACTTCACTATGGAGAAGGGGAGCCCACTCTTAGCATGCTCTAGGGTGAACAAAGGACAGTTGGAGGACTGACTGGGAGGTTTTCTCACATGTTTACAACTCAGGGGAGAACTCCTGTCCATCATTCAAAACATTTAGACTCACCTCTGGATTCTAACTCCTTTATGGAGTATTCAACTTTCAAATGAATGCATAGCATTGCTGGTTCAGAAAAGCCCCTAAGTTAAAAAAAAAAAAAAAACAACTCACATTTCCCCCCAATATATCTTTTTTTCCTAAGTGACCAATTCCTCCAATAATCTCAATTTATTTATTTTTTAATTAAACTTTTTATTTTCAAAACACATACATGGATAATTTTTCAACATTGACCCTTGCATAGTTTTGTGTTCCAAATGTTCTCCTCCTTCTCCCTACCCCCTTCCCTAGATGGCAAGCAATCTAATATATACCATACATGTTGAAATATGTTAAATCCAATATATGTAAACATATTTATGCAATTATCTTGCTGCACAAGAAAAATCAGATCAAAAGGGAAAGAAAATGAATAAGAAAATTAAATGCAAGCGAACAACAACAAAATGAGTGAGAATATTATGTTGTGATCCACACTCAGTTCTATCTCTGGGTGTAAATGTCTCTCTTCATCACAAGATCATTGAAACTGGCCTCAATCATCTCATGGTTGGAAAGACTCATGTCCTTCAGAATTGATCAGAATTGATATTGTTGTTGCTGTGTACAATGATCTCCTGGTTCTGCTGATTTCACTTAGTATCAGTTCATGAAAATCTCTCCAGGCATCTCTAAAATCATTCTGCTGATTGTTTCTTACAGAACAATAATATTCCATAACATTCATATACTATAACTTATTCACCTATTCTCCAACTGATGGGCATCCACTGAATTTCCAGTTTCTTGCCACAACAAAAAGGGTTACACAAACATTTTTGCACATGTGGGTCCCTTTCCCTCCTTTAAGATCTCTTTCAGATATAAGTCCAGTAGAAACACTGCTGGATCAAATGTTATGCACAGTTCGATAATTTTTTGAGCATACTTCCAAATTGCTCTCCAGATTGTGTGGATCATTTCACAACTCCACCAACAATGTATTAGTGTCCCAGTTTTTCTACATCCCCTCCAACATTCATCATTATCTTTTCCTGTCATCTTAGCCAATCTGAGAGGTGTGTAGTGGATAGTCTTAATTTTCAATTCTCTAATCAATAATCATTTAGAGCACCTTTTAATATGACTAGAAATGGTTTTGATTTCTTCATCTGAAAATTGTCTATTCATATCCTTTGACCGTTTATCAATTTGAGAATGGCTTGAATTCTTACAAATTTGAATCAATTTTCTATATATTTTAGAAATGAGGCCTTTATCAGAACCTTTGAATGTAAAAATGTTTTCCCAGTTTGCTTCCTTTCTAATCTTGTCTGCATTAGTTTTGTTTGTACAAAAACTTTTTAGCTTAATATAATCAAAATTATTTATTTGTTCTTCAATTATGAGTTTCAGTTCTTCTTTGGCCACAAATTCCTTCCTTCTCCACATGTCTGAGAGATAAATTTTCCTATGTTCTTTTAATTTGCTTATAACATCACTCTTTATGTCTAAATCATGAACCCATTTGAACCTTACCTTGGTATATGGTGTCAGGTGTGAGGTCAGTGCCTAATTTCTTCCATATTAGTTTTTTTGTTTGTTTGTTTGTTTGTTTTTTTGCTTTTTAGAGGCAGATCATATTCAAATCTGTCTCAATCTTTCTTTTGAGCTGCACAATTACAGAAAGCAATCTTAAATATATGTTATACATATATATGTAAAAACATAACCAATTTGTTAATGTTATGTTTCTTGAAATTGATCTTTGATATTGGCTTTTATATGTTAAATTTTCTATTGAGTGCAAGTTTGATTGAAAGAAAGCTCATTACATGTCCTTTTTCATTCAAAATTATAGATAATTTTGCTAACTATGATATTTTTGGCCATAAGCTTAGTTTGTTTGACTGCTGGTATATATGATTCCAAGGCTTGCAGTCTTATTGTGGCTACTGTACAATTCTAATTGCAGCTCCAGCATTTTTTAATTTTTTTTTGTTTATTGCAAAGTTTTCTTTTTGATCTGGGGTTTTCAAAATTTGGCAATAATATTCATTTGTGTTTTCCACAAAGGATCTCTTTGAGATGATGATTGGTGGATTTTTTTTATTTCTACTTTCCCCTCCTGTTCTATCCCTCCAGGACAATTTTCTTGCATTATTCTTGTATTGTTGTGTTGACTCTCTTTTTGGTCACTGCATTAAGGTAGCTCAATTATTATTGTCTTTTTTCTTCTTGATTTTTTCTCCAGATGTGTTATTTTTGTTATAAGATATTTCACATTCTGTTCTATATTTTCATTTTTTAATATTGTTTTGTTATTTCTTGGTCTCATAGCTTCACTGACATCCCCTTGCCCAGTCCTAATTTTCAGAAATTTATTTTCATCTTTAAGACTCTGGATCTTCTTTTCTACTAGGTTAATTTTATTTTTCATAATTGTGTTTTTTTGGATGGCTTTAATTTTTAGTTTTTCCTCAATTTCTCTCACTTGATTTTTTATGTGAATTTTCTTTTTTTATTGAAGCTTTTTATTTTCAAAACATATGCAAGAATAGTTTTTAACCATTGACTCTTGCAAAATCTTGTGTTCCAGTTCCCCTACTTCCTTCCATCCCCTCCCCTAAATGGCAAGTAATCCAATAATTGTTAAACATGGTAAATATATATTTATATATATATATATATTTCATGTATATATATATATATTATAACATGTATTTATAGTAATATGATATATTATATATATATAACATAACATATAATAATATAATGAATTTATATATATCCAATATAGGAATAAATATTTATCCAATTATCTTGCTGCACAAGAAAAATCAGATCACAAAGAAAAAAATGAGAAAGAAAACAAAATGTAAGCAAACAACAACAAAGAGTGAAAATGTTATGTTATTATCCACACTCAGTTCCCACAGTCCTCTCTCTGGGTGTACATAGCTTTCATCATCACAGGATTGTTGGAATTGACCTGAAGCGTCTCATTTTTTAGAAGAGCCATGTCCATCAGAAACGATCATTGTATAATCTTGCTGTTGCTGTGTACGATGATTTTCTGGTTCTGCTTATTTCACTTAGCATCAGTTCATGCCTCTCTGAAATCATCCTGCTGATTGTTTCTTATAGAACAATAATATTCCATCACATTCATATACCTTAACTTATTCAGCTATTCTCCAACTGATGGGTATCCACTGAGTTTCCAGTTTCTTGCCACAACAAAAAGGGCTGTCACAAACATTTTGGCACATGTGAGTCCCTTTCCCTCCTTTAAGATGTCTTTGGGATATAAGCTCACTAGAAACACTGCTGGATCAAAGGATATGCACATAACCCTTTGGGCATAGTTCCAAATTGCTCTCCAGAATGGTTGGATCTTTTCATAATTCCACCAATAATATTAGTGTCCAGGTTTTCCCACATCCCCTCCAACATTCACAATTATCTTTTCCCTGTCATCTTAGCTAATTTGAGAGGTGTGTAGTGGTACCTCATAGTTGTCTTAATTTGCATTTCTCCAATTAATAGTGAGCATTTTTTCATATGACTAGAAATGGTTCAATTTTTTCATCTGAAAATTGTCTATTCACATCCTTTGACCATTTATCAATTGGAGAATGGCTTGAATTCTTATAAATTTGAATCAATTCTCCATATATTTTAGAAATGAGGCCTGTAATCAGAACCCTTGAATGTAAAAATGTTTCCCAATTTATTGCTTCCCTTCTAATCTTATCTGCTTTAGTTTTGTTTGTACAAAAACTTTTTAACTTAATATAATCAAAATTATCTATTTTGTGTTCAATAATGAACTCCAGTTCTTCTTTGACCACAAATTCCTTCCTTCTCCACAGATCTGAGAGGAGAAGTATCCTTTGTTCTTCTGATTTGCTTATATCACTCTTTATGTCTAAATCATTAACCCATTTTGACTTTATCTTGGTATATGGTATTAGGTGGGTTAACATCTAGTTTCTTCCATACTGGTTTCCAATTTTCCCAATAGTTTTTGTCAAATAGTGAGTTCTTATCCCAAAAGCTGGGGTCTTTGAGTTTGTCAAACCTTAGATTGCTCTAGTCATTGATTATTTTGTCATGTGAACCTAACCAATTCCACTGATCAACTCCTCTTTTTCTTAACCAGTGCCAAATGGTTTTGATGACCACTGCTTTATAATATAGTTTTAGGCCTGGCATGTTTGGACCATCTTCCCTAGCATTTTTTTTTCAGTAATTACTTTGAAATTCTTGACCTTTTGTTCTTCCAGATGAACTTTGTTATTATTTTTTTCTAAATGTGCAAAATAATTTCTTGGGAGTTTGATTGGTATGGCACTAAAGAAGTTGATTAATTTAGAAAGTGCTGTCATTTTTATTATATTCACTTGGCCTACCTATCAGCGCTTAATATTTTTCCAACTGATTAGATCTGAATTTTATTTGTGTGGAAAGTATTTGTAAATTTGTTCATAATAGTTCCTGACTTTCCCTTGGCAGATAGACTCCCAAATATTTTATGATATCAACAGTTATTTTAAGTGGAATTTCTCTTCATATCTCTTGCTGCTGGACTTTGTTAGTAGTATATAAAAATACTGATATTTATTTGGATTTATTTTGTATCCTGCAACTTTGCTTAAGCTGTGAATTATTGCTAGCAGTTTTTTACTTGAATCTCTAGGGTTCTCTAAGAATACTATCGTATCATCTGCAAAGAGTGATAATTTGGTTTCCTCATTACCTACTGTAATTCCTTTAATTTATTTTTCTTCTCTTATTGTCAAAGTTAACATTTCTAATACAATACTGAATAGTAATGATGATAGTGGGCACCCTTGTTTCACTCCATCCTTATTAGGAATGGTTCTAGTTTGTCCCCATTACATATGATGCTTGCGGATGGTTTTAAATGAATGCTATTGATCAATTTAAGGAAAAGTCCATTTATTCTTATACTCTCTAGTGTTTTTAATAGGAATAGTTGTTAAATTTCATCAAATACATTTTCTATATCTATTGAGATAATCATTTAATTTTTGTTAGTTTGATTTTATTGATATAGTCAATTATGCTAATAGTTTTCCTAATACTGAACCAGCCCTGCATTCCTGGTATAATCCTACTTGGTCATAGTGTATTATCCTGGGGATGATTTGCTGTAATCTCTTTGCTAATTTTTTTTAAGATTTTTGCATCAATATTCATTAGGGTAATTGGACTATAATTTCCTTTCTCTGTTTTCACCTTATCTAGTTTAGGTTCAACACCATATCTGTGTCATAAAAGGAATTTAGTAGGATTCCTTTCCCTATTTTTTCAAATTGCTTGCAAAGTATTGGAATTAATTGTTTTTTAAATGTTTGGTAGAATTCACATGTAAATCCATCTGGCCCTGGAAATTTTTCTTAGGGAATTGATTAATAGCTTGTTCTATTTCCTTTTCTAAAATGGGACTATTTAAATAATTTATTTCCTCTTCTGTTAACCTGGGAAATCTTTTTTTTTGAAGATATTCCTCCATTTCATTTAGATTATTAAATTTACTGGCATAAAGTTGGGAAAAGTAACTCCTAATTATTACTCTAATTTCCTCTTCATTGAAGGAAAGTTCTCCCTTATCATTTTTGAGACTAACAATTTGATTTTCCTCTTTCCTTTTTCTAATCAAATTAACTAAAGGCTTATCTATTTTGTTGGTTTTTTCATAAAACCAGATCTTAGTTTTATTAACTAATTCAATAGGTTTTGTTTTACTTTCAATTTTATTAATCTCCTCTTTTATTTTTAGAATTTCAAATTTGGTATTTAATTGGGGGTTTTTAATTTGTTATTTTCCTAACTTTTTTAATTATAAGCCCAATTCATTGATCTTTTTTTCTCTCTATTTTATGCAAGTAATCATTTAGAGATATAAAATTTTCTCTAATTACCTCTTTGGCTGCATCCTACAAATTTGGGTATTTTCTCTCATTAATGTCATTTTCTTGGATAAAGTAATTGATTGTGTCTATGATTGTTGTTTTACCCTTTTATTCTTTAGAATTAGGTTATTTAGGTTCCAATTAATTTTTGGTCTATTTTCCCCTGGCTTTTTATTGCATCATGATCTGAAAAAAAAATCATTTTCTTTTTCTGCCTTTTAGCATTTGATTTTGAGGTCTTTATACCCTAATATGTGGTCAATTTTTGTATAAGTTCCATGAACTGCCAAGAAAATTTAATGAAGATATTCCTTAGAGTCTCACTTGATTTTTAAAATCTTTTCTAAGTTCTTCTACAAATTGTCTCTGGGCAGGTAGCCATTTATCATTATTCTGCAGGTACAGTATTTTTTACTTCCCTGTTCAAGTCTGAAAATGAAATCTATCTCCTCTATTCCCATAGTATTCTATATTGGATTCTTTCTTCTCTGCTGATTCACTTTTTAAGTGAGAAGTATTAATGTAAACACCTCTAATCATGGGATGAGGGGATGTTGCCTCTAGCTTCACTTCAGCTCTCCCTTCTGACCTGGACCTTCAAAACCAAGAGCTCTACCCTCTTGCAAATGCTCACAGCCAGCAGCATTCCTGCCCCATTGTTTCTACCCTCACAGACATGCTGATTCTTTCTCACCAAGGGCCCTGTTTCAGTAGCACAGATTGGACTGGTATTCCCAATCAGCTGAGATTGCCTTAGTCTTCCCAGACTCAGAACCCTGACACCCCACATAGTCTGATAGGTGAAAGTTTCTGTGATTCCTGCTGAGTCTCCAGCCAAACTCAGGTAGCCCCAAGACTCCCCTCTAGGTATTTCTGTGGAGTTAGCTCAGAGGTATTTGCATTTCATATGGGTTAATCCCCAATCTGAGACCTCTTTTTGGATCTTCTTGGGTTGTATCTTGAGGACCCCTCTTCTGTCCCAAATATTCTTCATTTTTCATGAGTTTATGTTTGCCCTGAGGGGCAATTTTGTTCTATTTGTGGGGGAAACCTGGAGAGCTTGAAATTTACTGACCTATTTCACCATCTTGCCTGAATCCTTCCTGAAAGGAACATGTTGATATCATCAACAATTATTGTATTTCTGTCCATTTCTCCCTGTATTTCAATTAGATTTTACCTGACACATCTGACTGCTTTATCATTTGGTATATATATTTAGTATTAATACTATGTCATTGTCCATGTTACCTTTAAGCAAAATAGAGTTTCCTTGTTTTATCTCATTTAACCTTATCTATTTTGGGGACAGGATAGAAAATAACGGTTGTGAAAGTAAGGAAGTATGACCAACAATAGTAATCTATAATTGGATTGATCCTACTTTCTTACCCTTCTTCTCTTCCCCCTGCTTAGACCTAACTTATGGTTCTTGTCTTTTCCTTCTCTCCTTAATCCCTATTTTATTATCTACACTCCATTGTTGACATTTAACTTGTGACAATTCTTTCCAATCTATTTCTATTCCAAACATTTCTCTGCTAATATAACTATCTCTATAATAAACACCCCATTAAACCCATTTCACTTTTACTATTTATGAATTTTAAAACTTCACTTGCAAGTTCCATCTTCTGAATTATTCTTATATAATACATTCCTTTCCCCCTGTTCTTTCCCAAAGTAGTTTTCTTTAATGTCTTAAATGAAAGAAAGCAAGACAAAATACAACCCAGATCTTCAGTTAGTCTTTGTTTCACCTTTGACTCTGAAAGGTAGTGGGATTTTGAAAAACACTAGTTTCTTTCCCTTTTATTAGTATTTTGAACTTGATAATCATTTAAGCCCTTTTAATTTGCTCAAATATGGTTAATTTTTGTTAGGAGTCAAGTTGACACTAGAACCCTGTTAGCTCAAGTTCAATTTGGAGATGAAATAAGGCACTCTAAATCACTGAAAAAAAAGGATATTATTTATCAAAAAATTCTCAAAAAGATGCTTACTTTGACCCAACACAATAACACAACAAAAATACAGTGACACTTAGCTTCCACATATGTAGCCAGTATTGTCTCCAGATGAAATAATTTCTGATCTCTATTCCTTTTCTTTGTTACTTATAAATAATCCATTATTGTATAGATAGCCAAGGCCCTGGGTTTTATTATTGGTTACTTTCTTGAAATTTTGTTTCTTGTGAATTTCTGGAAGTGTCTATAGTTCTTCATTGTCCTAATTAGAGCCACTCTGTATCATGTCTTGCTTGGCAGATATAAGTATCTCTTCATTTTTAGTTTAAAGCTCTTTAAATCAATTTAGCAAGGCTTCAGGCATATACCTTCTAACCAGCTCTTGTTAGACTTATGTCTTCTATTTCTGCTACAAACTATGATTCCCAAGAAAAGTGAATTAGAAAGGAGAAACAAACTACATTACATATTTCATTGGGTCTGCTCTTGTCATCTTTAGGCCCTGGGCAAAAAGGGCCAACACTTGTTTTCACAATTATGATAACTCATAGTGGAACAAAATGCATTTCTTTCAGTAATTCCAAAAGCTACATACAAAATGCTTTTTATTTACAACTCAATTTTCAAATATTTATAAGTTTGGAATAGAAAGATTCTTTACTCTATATGAATTTTCCTGATAGAAAGAAACAGTATAATTTTGATGAAATTTTTAGATGAGACCATTAATTTTATAACCATCTATTAAAGTATATTGGAAAGGGGGTACAAATTGGATGAAATGGAAACCAATTTGATATAGTGTGACTATCCAAACATTTATTCCTTCCTCCTTCCTTTCTTGTAAAAAAATAATTTAATAAAAAGATATTATATTTTGTAAGGAAGCTGGAGAAGGCTAAGTGCATATACACTAGCCAAGTATTTAATTCTTGAAGATATTTACAAATTTTGTTGTCATGTACCTGAATCTATAATTAGCACATTAGTTAGGTGAACTAATGATATATTTAAAAAATCACTTTCTTTAAAAACATTAATTGTTATGAATATATTTGACTTATCTTAATTAGAAGTAAAAAGGTAACATAAAGAAATTGTGATATGTAGCCTGAAAAAGTTTTAGAGAGAAGTTTTAATAGCTTGAAAGAAGATCTGTTATGCAAAAGAAAGATTAGACTTATTTGGCTCAGACTTAGAGGAGTAAGCAAAGAAACAAGTGATGGATAATATATAAATGATTATTTCAGCTCAATATAAATAAAAGGTTTCTAATATTTAAAGCTGTCCAAAAATGGAATGGCCTTGCTCAAAAGCTTTCTTATTGTTTGAGTTTTTAAACCAAGAAAGGTTAACCATTTATCAAAGATATCAGAGCTATGTTTGACCATTTGGATAAAAAGGAAGGAAAAAAGAAAGGAAGTATTTATTAAATCCCTATTTTTATGTACCAAGTACTGTGCTAAGTGATTAAAATTATTATCTCATTTGATCTTCACAACAGCCTAAGGAGGAGGTAGGTACGGTACTTATTGATTGAGATACACAGAAGTTAAATGATTTGGCTCCAGTGTCACATGCTTACTAGCTATGTGGTCACATGTGAACTTCAGGCCCAGTTTTCTATCTGCTGCATCATGTAGCTGCCTTAGGCTGGGCTAGGATAGGACCACACACCTTCTGAGATGTCTTTGAATTTTGAGATTCTATAAGGAATTTGAAAAATGGTACAAAACAACAGAGTATGATGAAAAGATGCTGGATTTGGGGTCAATAGACTAAGTTTTGAATAAAAAGCTCTACTACTTTGTAGCCAGATGATTTAAGGTGAATCATTTCCCTACTCTGGACCTCAGTTACCTTCTTTGTAAAATGAGGGCATTGGATGAGCAGATGTCAAGGATCCATTTGAGATTTAATTCTATGATAGCATGGTCCTATTCCTTATGTCTTGTTTTTCATGTCACTTTTGCCCTAATCTAAAGTATTATAATCTTTTTTCCTTAAAAATGGTATGTCCTACTTGAGCACAGAGTTACTCTCAATTTTACTGCTGACATCTTATACAGTCCTATCAAAGCTTTCTAAATTATATCTCCCTTAGGATCTTCATCTGCTGAGTAAGAAGGCCCAAAGGTCCAAAAGCTTATCCAGAGTCTTACACTTGGGCTTTCAAACATGGGAAATTGACAACAAATTCACCCTTACTTCCTAACTTCCTTCTCAAAGCTATTTTCTAGTATTCTGCTTTCTTGGCTCCTTTCTCTGTCAAATTCAACCATTGCATAAAATACTTAGGGAAGAAAATGCCCTGAGAAACTGTGAGTATACAGAGGGTCAAAGGGTTAGTTGAATATGAAATTAGCCAAATACTTTCCACAGGGTTCCCATATTTCTGGAGAGACATGCAAAGGATCTGATGATAGGTTTTCTTGTCCTACAGCCCCTTGCTTTCTGTGAGCAGCTATAGGATTAATTACATTATAATGCACCCCAGAGCTTTAGTTTATGCCATTGTGTCAAAAGTAACATGCATTACATAGCAGGACTTCTTAAACTTTTTCCACTTGCAACAACTTTTGCCCGATAAAATCTTTACATGATTCCAGGTATGTAGATATATAAAATATGTATACAAATCAAATTTTTATTTATAATAAATCACAATTTTACTTTTCCCCATTCAGTTACAAGATCCCACATGGGGCTGTGAACAATAGTTGAAGAAACTGGGCTCTAGAAAATGAAATATGAATCTCCCAGAATTTCTCCAATACTTCTTGGGTTGTACTATTTCTTAGTGACTATCTCATTGAGGTCCTCCAGCCATTGGCCATCTAAGAACAACTTTTCAACATTTTACAAGAGAACATGAAGAGATGAATGAAAATAATTTGTAACTATATTAAATGTTAAGGATTAAAAAAACACAGAGTTATTTCCTTAAAAAAAAAGGTACTTTCTAATTGAGACTATTAGAACCCTGTGTGTGTGTGTGTTTATGTATGTATATGTGTATGTCTGTGTACAAATATTTATACAATTAGATGGCTCAGTGGATAAAGCACTAGGCCTGGAGTCAGGAACACCCAAATTCAAATCTGGTTTCACATATTCCTTACCTGTGTGATATGAGCAAGTTGCTTAATTTTTTTTTTGTCTTGGTTAATTCATCTGTAAAATGGGGCTAACAGCTCCTGGTCTCCCAGACCATATGAGAATCATTTGAAATAATAGTTGTAAAGCACTTAGCACAGTACTTGGTGCATAGTAAGTAATAAATGCTAGCTATTTTATTTCCTTGATGTACATTAGTAATTTTACTCTTTCCATATCCAAATGTCTTTTAAAATTAGGTAATAGGAAACCATAAACACACAAACACATATATAAAGAAGGCCAGGAAAGGGAATTGTATATGAAATGATAATGTACTACATAAAACTTTAAAATATAAATGCATATAACATTAATTAACATGATAGTAGCCCCAATGGTGCTTTTGTTTCTTCGTTCTTTTTTCCTTTCTTCTTTTTTCATATTATTATCACTATCTTTGTCACACAATTTTTCTTCTCTCTATCAAGAAAAGAAATAACAAATACTTTTGGCAAAAGAAAAGTAATTTGTGTTGTATTGATCTGAAAATACATCTCATTCTGCATCTCCAGTCAACTATTTCTCTACATGTGTTCTATTATCAGTGTTCTAGAATCATGATTGGATATTATATAAGTCAGAGTTCTTAATTTTTTCAAGTTTTTTTTCCTTTACAATATTGTGGCCTTTACATAAATAGTTATACTGATGTTGCTGACTTTATTTTACATCAGTTGACAAAAATTTTCCCAGACTCTTCTGAATATCTTCAAATCTTTTGGTTTCCACCTTTTATGGAAGGAGAAAGAGAACAATGAAGGACTTGAGACACCCCCCCCAAAAAAAAAGTAGAGGAAATGTTTTTATGAAAGATTTGAAAGGATGTGACTTAATGAAATGCCGTGGTTGAATGTGGGAGAAATTAAGGGAAATTTGGGGAAAAAAAAAAAAAAAACAATTTTCAAGATCAGATTCCAGGTCCAGATTGCCGATTTAGAGGGGAATATAGGTATGGCTGTGATAGTTAAAGGAAATTAATTTAGGTGAGATTGATAAAAGATGATGATTGACTTTAACTTCTCAGACCAATGCTTGGAATTAAGGTGTAAACCTCTACAAGTAGTTCAAAGAAACAAAGTTGAAAATCTCAATGATTAAGAGATGTAGAAGAAATTTTTTTTTTATATTTCTGCTGTAGCTAAATAGTTATCTATATTCCAAGTAACTAGCTTCTTGAAGAGAAGGTCAAGAGACTGAAAAAATGCCTCTCTGTATTCTACATTCCCTTTTTAAGGGAAGTATTCTTTTTTTTTTTTTAAAGCTTTTTATTTGTATAACATATATATGGGTTGTTCCCCAACATTGATCTTTACAAAGCTTTCCATTACAAATTTTACCCGCTCCAATTGATGGGCATCCCTTCAGTTTCCAGTTTCTAGCCACTACAAAAAGGGCTGCCACAAACATTCTTGCACAGGTGGGTCACTTTCCCTCCTCTAAGATCTCTTTGGGATATAGGCCCAGTAGAAACACTGCTGGGGGAGCCAAGATGGCGGAGTGAAAAGGTGACTTTCTGCCTCTCCTCCGATCTTCTCTCAAATCAACAATAAAATAAGCCTCTGAACTGATCTTCAAGTCAACGAATCAGGAAATATTTGGGCACAGCTATCTGGATAACTTCATATCAGGTTAGTCTGACTCGGACAGAGAGATAAATAGACGACTCCTGTGTAGGCCGGAAGTGAGGGTGGGACTCAGCTCAGCTCATCCTGGCAGAAATTCCAAACTCCAAACTCCAAATTCCAAACACCTGGAGTTTATCTGAGGCACTCCAGACACTCTGACCTGATTGGGGGCAGGTGTTGTGACAGACTTGCCTTGTTTAAGGAGTACTTCGGACTTAGTCCTAGCCCCCACCGGCCCAGCACCTTAAGTCAACTCGCCGAAGTGCCCCAGGGCAAAGCTTTTCAAGCTGCCAGTTTTTTTTTTGTTTCCCTTCCTTAAAAGATATCCACACTGTCTAAAAAAAAAAATGATGAAGAAGCAAAAGAGAGCTCTTACCATAGACAGCTTTTATCAAAGCAAAGAAGCGTTCACCCCAGATCCAGAGGTTCCTTTAGACAAAACTCAAGAGAAAATCAGCAAGGACCATCGCTGGTCCCCTTTTCAAAAGGCCTTTCTGGAAGATTGCATAAAGAACCTCAAGAGAGAGCTGGAGGATAAATGGGAAAATAAACTGAAATCAGTGCAAGAAGGATACAATATCTTGCAAGAAGGATATGATGCCCTGCAAAAGAGATATGAAAAAGACACCAATTTATTGAAAAATGAAATTAGTGAACTGGAAAAAGAGTGCAATGAACAAATTGGCCAGTCACAAAAGTAGCTTAAAAAGGTAACTGAAGAAAACAACACTTTTAAAATAAGAATTGAGGGGGGCGGAGCCAAGATGGCGAACTGCGGACAGCTTTCTCTGTGAACTCCCTCCGACATTCCCTCAAACCCAGACATAGTAAGCCTTAAAACTGGTTTCTGAGTGAGGTCCTCGCCAAGCATTTGGACTACAACACACTTCTATAAAAGATCTACCTTGAAAGAACTCCGGAGAAGGTTAGCCTCAGGGGAAATCGGCCTCTGGTCGCGATCGGACTCCAGCCAGGGCGGAAGTCAGGGCTGCGATAGAGGGGCGGATTTTGGGCACCCAGGAAGCCCCTGGGAGACGCCTGTGCCACTTTGCTCTGCTTGCGGGCAGGTGCTTTGGCAGATCTGCCTTTGGAAGGGGGTGGATCGAGAACAGCTGAAAACATGGTCCTGGTGCGAATCTAGCCTGACCAGCCTCAGACCGGAAGTCAACTCGGCAAACTGCCCCAGGGCAAATATAAATTGTTGCAGTTTTCTCGGCTTTTGACCAATATCCCAACTTTAAATCATGAGCAAGAAGCAGAAGAGAGCTCTCACCATAGAAAGCTTTTACGGAGGAAAAATAGAACAGTCCCCAGATCCTGACATTATGAAAACAATCCCAAATGAAGCCACAAAGGCAGACTTAAGTTGGTCTCCCTTTCAGAAGGCTTACCTGGATGATTGCATTAAGAATCTCAAAAGAGAGCTAGAAGAAGAATGGGGAAATAAATTGAGATCAGGGCAACAGAAATATCAAAAACTGGAAAATAGGATTGGTGAATTGGAAAAAGAAAACAGTTCACTGAAAAACAAAATTGGTGAATTGGAAAAAATCACCAATTCACTGGAAAATAAAAATGGTGAACTGAAAAACAAAATTGGTGAATTGGAAAAAGACAACAATTCACTGAAAAACAAAATTGGTGAATTGGAAAAAGACAACAATTCACTGAAAAATAAAACTTGCAAAATGGAAAAAGAATGCATTG
>JAJPUD010007634.1:0-33398 GCA_023553655.1 Myrmecobius fasciatus
TGCAGAGAGCCATGTCCATCAGAATTGATCATCATGTAATACTGTTGCTGTGTATGATGATCTCCTGGTTCTGCTCATTTCATTCAGCATCAGTTCATGCAAGTCCCTCCAGGCCTCTCTGAAATCGTCCTGCTGGTCGTTTCTTACAGAGCAATAATATTCCATAACATTCATATACCATAATTTATTCAGCCACTCTCCAATTGATGGGCATCCCTTCAGTTTCCAGTTTCTAGCCACTACAAAAAGGGCTGCCACAAACATTCTTGCACAGGTGGGTCCCTTTCCCTCCTCTAAGATCTCTTTGGGATATAGGCCCAGTAGAAACACTGCTGGGTCAAAGGGTATGCACAGTTTGACAACTTTTTGAGCATAGCTCCAAATTGCTCTCCAGAATGGTTGGATCCGTTCACAGTTCCACCAACAATGTATTAGTGTCCCAGTTTTCCCACATCCCCTCCAACATTCATCGTTATCTTTTCCTGTCATTTTAGCCAATCTGACAGGTGTGTAGTGGTACCTCAGAGTTGTCTTAATTTGCATTTCTCTGATCAATAGTGATTTGGAGCAACTTTTCATATGACTAGAGATGGTTTTAATTTCATCATCTGAAAATTGTCTGTTAATATCCCTTGACCACTTATCTATTGAAGAGTGGCTTGAATTCTTATATATATGAGACAATTCTCTATATATTTTAGAAATGAGGCCTTTATCAGAACCATTAATGTAAAGATGATTTCCCAATTTGATGCTTCCCTCCTAATCTTGTCTGGATTAGTTTTGTTTGTACAGAAACTTTTTAACTTAATATAATCAAAATTATCCATCCGGTGTTCAATTAGGAGTTCCAGGTCTTCTTTGGACATAAATTTATTCCATCTCCACAGGTCTGAGAGATAAACTATATTATGTTCCTCTAACTTTCTTACAAAGTCCCTCTTTATATTTAGATCATGAACCCATTTAGATCTTATCTTGGTATGTGGTGTTAGGTATGGGTCAAGCCCTAATTTCTTCCACACTAGTTTCCAATTTTCCCAGCAGTTTTGCCGAATAGTGAGTATTTATCCCAAAAGCTGGGGTCTTTGGGTTTATCGAATACTAGATTGTTAAGGTTATTGCCTAGATTGTCCTGATATCCTATCCTGTGCCACTGATCGACTGCTCTATTTCTTAGCCAGTACCAAACGGTTTTGATGACCGCTGCTTTATAATATAGTTTTAGATCTGGTACAGCAAGGCCACCTTCATCTGCCTTTTTTTTCATTAATCCCCTTGAGATCCTTGACCTTTTGTTCTTCCAAATGAACTTTGCTACTATTTTTTCTAGATCTGTAAATAATTTCTTGGGAGTTTGATTGGTATGGCACTAAATAAGTAGATTAGTTTGGGTAGTATTGTCATTTTTATTATGTTTGCTCTGCCTACCCATGAGCACTTAATATTTTTCCAGTTGATTAGGTCTGATTTTATTTGTGTGGAAAGTGTTTTGTAATTTAGTTCGTATAGTTTCTGACTTTTCCTTGGCAGATAGATTCCCAAATATTTTATCCTATCATCTGCTATTTGGAATGGAATTTCTTTTTGCATCTCTTGCTGCTGAACTTTGTTGGTAATATATAAAAATGCTGATAATTTATGTGGATTAATTTTGAATCCTGCCACTTTGCTAAAGTTGTGAATTGTTTCTAGTAGTTTTTTAGTTGAGTCTCTAGGGTTCTCTAAATATACCATCATGTTATCTGCAAAGAGTGATAATTTTGTTTCTTCATTACCTACTCTGATTCCTTTTATCTCTTTTTCTTCTCTTACTGCTAAAGCTAACATTTCTAATACAATATTGAATAGTAATGGTGACAGTGGGCAGCCTTGTTTCACTCCTGATCTTATTGGGAATGGTTTTAGTTTGTCTCCATTACATATGATGCTTGCTGATGGTTTTAAATAGATGCTACTGATCATTTTAAGGAAAAGCCCATTTATTCCTATACTCTCTAGTGTTTTTAATAGGAAGGGGTATTGGATTTTATCAAAGGCTTTTTCTGCATCTATTGAGATAATCATATGGTTTTTGTTAGTTTGATTATTAATATAATTAATTATGCTGATAGTTTTCCTAATATTGAACCAGCCCTGCATCCCTGGTATAAATCCTACTTGGTCATAGTGTACTATCCTGGGGATGACTTTCTGTAATCTCATTGCTAATATCTTATTTAAAATTTTTGCATCAATATTCATTAGGGAAATTGGTCTATAGTTTTCTTTCTCTGTTTTCACCCTACCTGGTTTAGCTATCAGCACCATATCGGTCTCATAGAAGGATGCTGGCAGTATACCTTCTGTCCCTATTTTCTCAAATAGTTTGTGTAGTATTGGAATTAATTGTTCTTTGAATATTTGGTAGAATTCACATGTAAATCCATCTGGCCCTGGAGATTTTTTCTTAGGGAGTTGGTTAATAGCTTGTTCTATTTCTTTTTCTGATATGGGGCTATTTAAATAATTTATATCCTCTTCTGTTAACCTGGGCAATCTATATTTTTGTAGATATTCCTCCATTTCATTTAGATTATCAAACTTACTGGCATAAAGTTGGGCAAAGTAACTCCTAATTATTGCTCTGATTTCCTCTTCATTGGAGGAAAGTTCTCCCTTATCATTCTTAAGACTAACAATTTGATTTTCTTTCCTTTTTCTTATCAAATTAACTAAAGGCTTATCTATTTTGTTGGTTTTTTCATAGAACCAACTCTTAGTTTTATTTATTAACTCAATAGTTTTCTTATTTTCAATTTTATTAATTTCTCCTTTTACTTTTAGAATTTCCAATTTGGTATTTAATTGAGGGTTTTTAATTTGTTCTTTTTCTAGTTTTTTTAATAATAAGCCCAATTCATTGATCTTTTCTTTCTCTAATTTATGCAAGTAAGCATCTAGAGATATAAAATTGCCCCTTATAAACGCTTTAGCCGTATCCCACAAATTTTGGTATGTTGTCTCCTTATTGTCATTCTCCTGGATGAAATTATTGATTGTGTCTATGATTTGCTCTTTCACTCATTCATTCTTCAGGATTAGATTATTTAATTTCCAATTAACTTTTGGTTTATTTTCTCCTGGCCTTATATTGCATGTGATTTTTATTGCATCATGATCTGAAAAGGATGCATTTACTATTTCTGTCTTTCTGCATTTGATTTTGAGGTTTTTATGCCCTAACACATGGTCAATTTTTGTATAGGTTCCATGGACTGCTGAGAAAAAAGTAAACTCCCTACTGTCTCCATTCAACTTTCTCCATACATTTATCATACCTAACTTTTCTAACAATTGGTTTATCTCCCTAGTTTCTTTCTTCTTTATTTTGTGGTTTGATTTATCTAATTCTGAGAGAGCAAGGTTGAGATCCCCCACTAATATCATTTGGCTGTCTGTTTCTTCTTGCATCTCTCTTAATTTCTCCCCTAGAAATTTGTGTGCTATTGCACTTGGTGCATATATATTTAGTATAGATATTGCTACATTATCTATGGTACCCTTTAATAAAATATAGTTTCTTTCTTTATCTCTTTTGATTAGATCTATCTTGGCTTTTACTTGATCTGAGATAAGGATTGCTACCCCTGCTTTTTTTTGTTTACCTGAAGCATAATAGGTCCTGCTCCAGCCTTTTACCTTCATCCTATATGTGTCACTATGTTTTAGATGTGTTTCTTGTAGACAACATATTGTGGGATTCTGGTTTTTAATCCAGTCTGCTATCTGCTTCCGCTTTATGGGAGAGTTCATCCCATTCACATTCACAGATAGAATAACTAATTCTTTATTTCCTGCCATCTTATTTACCCAAGTTATGTTTTCCCCTTTCCTTTCCCCTTTCTCCCTTCCCCCCTCCTCAGTACTTTGCTTTTGATGACCCCCTCCTCCAAACAATACTCCACCCTTTAGATCCCTTCCCCCTGTTTTTACTCCTTTCCCCTGATTCTTCTATTTTCCCTTCTATTAGTTTATCCCTTTCTTTTCCTCCTTTCCCTCCCACTTCCCTCTAGCAACAGACAAGTTTCTATGTGAAATCAAGTGTCTGATATACACTTTTAGAGCCCAACCTGATGAGAGTAAGATTTACACAATGGTCAACTCCCTCCCCTCTTTCTCTCAATTATATTAGGTTTTCTTTGCCTCTTCAAGAGATTTTACCTTGTTTTTACCTCCTTTTTTTTTTAGATCTTATTTTTACCACTTTTCCCCTCTTTTCCCCAGTATGACAACCTTTCCCCTTCTAGTTCTCTTTTTCATATTATCAAAGTAATATCTAGTTAATTATACCCCCAAACTTTAAGCATCCCCCTAGTAGAAATAAAGTTCTCAAGAATCCTTTCCTTTTTACCTTTTTATGCATCTCTTGAGTTCTGTGTTTGGATGTCGAATTTTTTGTTCAGATCCGGTCTTTTCATTAGAAATAGGTGAAATTCACCTATATCATTGAATGACCATCTTCTTCCCTGGAGGATAATGCTCATTCTAGCTGGATAAGTTATTCTTGGTTGTAATCCAAGTTCCTTTGCCCTTCGGAATATCTGGTTCCAGGCCCTCCGATCCTTCAGTGTGGAGGCTGACAGATCCTGTGTGATTCTAATTACTGATCCTCGGTATTTGAATTGTTTCTTTCTAGCTGCTAGCAGAATCTTTTCCTTGGTGCTATAGTCCTGAAATTTAGCCACGATATTCCTTGGGGTTTTAATTTTGGGGTCTCTTTCCGGAGGTGATCGGTGAATTCTTTCAATGGTGATTTTGCCCTTTGATTCTACAATCCCAGGGCAGTTTTCTTTCAGGATTTCCTGGAAGATAGTGTTTAGATTCTTTTTTTCATCATGGCTTTCAGGAAGTCCAATAATCCTTAGATTGTCTCTCTTAGATCTATTTTCCAAGTCAGTTGTTTTTCCTAGGAGATATTTCATATTTTCTTCTAATTTTTCATTTTTTTGCTTTTGTTTGATTCTTGAAGTCTTATTGAGTCATTCACTTGCATTTGTTCAATTCTTATTTTTAAAGTGTTGTTTTCTTCAGTTACCTTTTTAAGCTCCATTTATAACTGGCCAACTGAATTTTTTTGTTCATTGCACTCTTTTTCCACTTCACTAATTTTATTTTTCAATAGATTGGTGTCTTTTTCATATCTCTTTTGCAGGGTATCATATCCTTCTTGCAAGATATTGTATCCTTCTTGCACTAATTTCAATTTATTTTCCCATTTATCCTCCAGCTCTTTTATTAGGTTCTTTAAGCAATCTTGCAGAAAGGCCTTTTGAAACGGGGACCAGTGATGGTCCTTGCTGATTTCCTCTGGAGTTATGTCTAAAGGAACCTCTGGATCTGGGGTCTTCTCTTTCTCTTTATAAAAGCTGTCTATGGTGAGAGCTTTCTTTTGCCTCTTCATTTTTTTTTTTTTTTTTTTTAGACAGCATGAATCTCTTTAAGGTAGGGGAAAAAAAATGGCGGCTGAAATGGCTGGCTGAAGATTTTGCCCTGAGGCGCTTCGGCGAATTAATTTAAGGTGCTGGGCCGGTGGGGGCTAGGACTAAGTCTGAATTACTCCTTAAACAAGGCAAGTTTGCCAGAACACCTGCCCCCAATCAGGGCAGAGTGTCCCGAGTGCCTCAGATAAACTCCAGGTGTTTGGAATTTGGAGTTTGAAGTTTGGAGTTTTTTGCCAGTCTGAGCTGAGCTGAGCTGAGTCCCACCCTCACTTCCAGCCTCCACCAGAGTTCTCTGACACCGGAGTCCTCTGTTTATCCCTCTGTCCGAGCTAGACAAACCTGATATGAAGTTTTTCAGAGATATCTGCAAGCAGTATCCAAATATTTCCTGATTCGTTGACTTAAAGATCAGTTCAGAGGCTTATTTTATTGTTGATTTGAGAGAAGTTCGGAGGAGGACGCAGAGAGTCACCTTTTCACTCCGCCATCTTGGCTCCGCCTGTAAGGGTTAATATTGAAGAATTACCCATACATATGTTTTGCAAATAAAAAAATAAAATAAAATAAAATAAATAGCAACACATTTATAAACTCTTTTCAGTTTATTTTAACAACGTTTTTCTAGAGTAGATAACTTTGCACCAGTCATATGACATTTCTTTGATATATTTCTCTACTTTTAAAAATACTTCATGAATATACAAATTTTCACATATTAGAAAATAACATCAAGGTTAACTTTTTTCTTAGCTTAAAATAGTCTCAAGTTATCAAAGGTGAGTATATTTTCTATAGTCCAAAAGCTCATCCTTTTTTCTCTGTTTAGTAAGGGATTAAATATTGTACTAAGTATATAGAATATTGAATTCTTTACCTAATTGAATTCTTGTTTAGAGCGAGCATTTTTTTTTCTTGGTGGAAGATGAAAAGAATAAAAAATACTTTTCTACCTTGAAAAAAATTCTGTAATTTAAAAATTACTTCATACAAAATAAGTATATTGTATAAAAAGAAAAAGATATGATGAAAACCCTGAGATTCTTAGTTGTATGTTTTTATGGAGTCAATTCATTGATAACTCCATATAAATCAGATTATGTTTAGATTTAGGTTAGGTTTAGAGTGGGATTATATTCAAGTCACAAAGGAATCCTCTGAAAAGTTTCCTAAATTCAGAATTATTTCTTCAATCAGCTTTTATTTTAAAAACTTATTGTCTTATTATACTGTCATTCTTTAAATTGTTACAAGTAAAACTTTACACTTACCTGACATGTAAAAAAAGAAGAAGGGAGATTTTTCTAAACAAGATGTGTCTGTAATTCAAAAGATTGAAAAATGCCTCGTTTGGTAACCAACAATCAGAGAATACTAATTACAATTTGCCAAATCGTATACAAGTGAAGAATCACTGGGTCCTTTGTAAGATTAGAAAGGACCTTATATGATATCTCATCTAACCCATACCTAACCATGAATTCACTCTACAAACGTTTGAGTACCTCAGGAGAGTGGCTAAGTCTCATCAATTTTATTCCAATTTCATCTCTCACATCTGTCCCTTTCTCTCCCCTTACACTGTCACCAATCTAGTCCAGTTATCTCATCTCCTCTCACCTGAACCTTATCATTCGGTCTTCTTCCAATCTCTTCCCCTTCCTCCACAAAGCTGACAAAATAATTTTCCCAGGACACAGATCTGATGATGTCATTTCCCTGTTCATACACCTTTAGCAGTTCCTCATATGACCTCCTCTGCCTAACATTTAAGACCCTCTGCATTCTGTTTACAATTCAGTTCTGTTGTAGACAGGAAGATTGAAACTTGATGCAAGGAACAACTTAATAATTTAAGCTATACAGTCATGAAAGGGGCAAGCTTGAAAGGGAGTGGATTTTTTCCTCACTAAAAGTCTTTTTAAAAAAAGACCAGATGTATTTGACAAGTGCATGTTAAAGGGAAATGCTTGTCAGGGCTTGGATCAGAGATTCTGTCATGCTATCAAATTGGTTTTTGTTATTCAGTTGCTTTCAGTCATATATGACTCTTCAAGACCCCATTTGGAGTTTTCTTGGCAAAGATACTGGTAGTGGTTTGCTATTTATTTCTCCAGTTTATTTTACAGATGAGAAAAATGAAGTAAACAAGGATAAGTGATTTGCCCAGGGTCACACAGCTAGTAAATGTCTGAGGCCAGATTTGAACTCAAGAAGATGAATCTTACCAGGTCCAGCACTGTCACATTAAATTGATACATTAGCATTTAATAGATGTATAACCTCAAAGATGTGGCTACTTCCTCCACCGAAACAGGTTGCAAAATTTCTACACTATCTCATCCTATGTAATTCTTGCCCATATTTTTTTCATAAGTTCTCCAAAGAGGATCTACTCAGCTTCCTGCTTCCTTAACTGTAAAACAGTAATCATAATAACATGGATCTAATGAAGTTGTTGTGAGAATCAAATGTAAAACATTTAGCATAGTACCTGGCTTAGGTACACAGTACTTAGCTGCACAGCATTTAGATGCTGAATAAATTAGGATTCCCTTCCCTCCCTCCCACTCCTCTAGTATATCCATGTATCTATCAGTTTGTCTATCCACCTAAAATCCCTCACTTTCTGTACATGATTGGCCCACCTTATCTTCCTGTCAAACATATATTTGATGTTTTTTATACAACTGTTTGTGTATTTTGTCATTATACTGCTGCCTCCATAAGTCCAACATATATCTTTTTATTACTTCTTAAGTCACCAACAATTTTGATTCTTCAAAGTGTCCCATAGTTGAAAATCATATAAAATTGTTGGTAAAATATGAATGTTAAAAACTTGGACTTTTGTGCCAGTGAATAGCTTGAAATCCCCAATACTTTCCAAAACAGCATTCATCTGCTTCTCCTATTCAAGTTTGGGCCCAAGGTGCCTCTTTAGTGCCTATCTAAGATATAGATATAGATATTAATAGAGTAATTCATTAACTTTCCCTGTATCTCAACAATAAGTACTTTTTATCTACTTTCTTTTTCCAGGGTAAAAAAGTTTATAAAACACAATTTATTTAGTTATTCTCCTAATGTTAGATATATTGGCTGCTTTTAGCTTGTCGGAGTTTTTTGGGGGAAAAGAAGGAGATTACAAGTAAAGCCACTACAAAACTTTTGTGCAAGTAGATATTTTTCCCTTTAAAAATATTCTCCAGAAGTAGTTCAAGGAGGAAATCATTACACCAAAAATATGATCAGTTTTACAATTCTTATTATATACTGACAGATTAGTTTCCAAAAAATGTTGAACTAATCCAAAGCTTTATAAACAATATGAGTGTATCTGTTTCACCTAACTCCACTCCACTGAGTGAATTACTTTTGAAAATTCAATTAGCCACAACAAATAATATATTGACTATATGTACTGCTTGATAAAACATTTTGTTGCCAGACATGTCAATGCAAAATAATGCTCTGATAATAATCTGAATGCAGTGTTCTAGCAGTGCCTAAATTTTCTTAGGCAGTTCTGATTTCACGAAAAGAAAGTATACTTTTAAGGAATTTGATAAAAAAAAGAATATTCTCTGTCATAACATGTGTTCAGATTTTTTATACAGAAAATATGGTCACCAAAGCTTAAAATAATGCCTAAAGGAAAAGAAATCTCAAGTGTTTCTCTAAATTTATTCAACCAGATGTTTATACAGCTGTACTCTTCAATCATGATATCCTCTGTTTTAAATATGTTTTTATTTTTCTTTGTCAACAGCATTCTATTCATATCTCATTATTTAAACATATGAGACATTTCTGTCTGATGGTGGGTGAGCCAATGTAAACTGAACTAGTCCTCTATATCTAGCCAATCCCAGACCACCAGACAAGAACATGTTTCATATCCCTCCAGATGTACACCTGGCTATCATGCCATCTGCTCTGCTGCTGCTGAGCTTCTCTCTCCATCAGCATTCCTGGCCCTGGCCTTGACCCCAGAAAAAATGCCCTGAGTTCTTAGGGGAATTAATCCACTCAGTTTCAGCCTGGATTCAAGGCATCTTGATTAATGAATGAGCCAGGCTCTATCTGACCAGCTCCAGGCCCCTAGAACAGGCAGACTTCTCATCCCCTCCAGCTATCTGTTCCAGCTGTCTTGCCACCCATTCCCCTACTCACCATCTTCAAATACTGCCTCTTACTTTATATATAAAGTAAGTACTTACTTACTACTACTTACTCAAACCAATACTTCTGTACTACCATTGTTTCTGGGAAGGCCATGTCAATTGATTGTCAGTTCACCATACTGGTGACTCCCAAAGTATTCCTTTCCCTGTCCACACTATATATATGATGTGTTCCCCTATTGGAATATAAGCTTCTTGAGAACAAGGACTGTTTCACTTTTGTATTTCTATTTGTATCCCTAATGTAGTAAATAAACATTTATTAAACACCTACTACAGGCTGAACACTGAGCTAAGTTTCTAAGGATACAAATATGAAAAATAATGGCAGTCCCTGCCCTCCAGAAGTTTAAAGTTTTCAAGTGTTGGGTTTTTGTTTGTTTGTTGTTTTGTTTTTTTGTTTTTTTGCTGAGGCAATTGTGGTCAAGTGACTTGCCTAGGGTCACACAACTAGGAAGTGTTAGGTATCTGAAGTCAAATTTGAATTCAGGGCTGGTACTTTATCCACTGTGCCATCTAGTTGCCCTGAAGTTTAAAGTTTAATAAGAGGAAAAGACACAGAAAATGAAGTTGAAAAGAGAAGAAGAAGAGGAGTAATGAAAAAAGATAGTCCAAGGAATACAAGTTTATGGGAACTGAAGAAATGGATAGCTTGGGAGCCAAATTTAAATGGAGGCTTTGGGAGGAGCTCTACAGTACTGAAGGTAGTAATGATGTGTGAGTATCAAAACTGATACAATCTCACAGGGATGATGAGTTTTCTGATGAAGTTAGCATAATACTTGGCATATAGAAACTATATATTTCATGAATGAATGAAAAAGTATTTATTAAGTAGAAACTACTTAATAAATACTTTTTCATTCATTCATGAAAATACAAAATTAAAGATCAAAAATGAACATAGTACTGCATTGTAAAAGTAAATATTTCAAAGATTATATTCAAAACAAACAGAATGATGGAATAAGCTAAAAATAAATAAAATTAGAAGTTGGCATAAAAATAATGTTTATATAAGGCTATACATGTCAGGTGGTTTTACTACCAACCATCTTATATCTGTCCTCAACACATGAAATGCCACTATTAGGTTCACTACTTTGTCTGGATAACTGAATAGCTTAGATTAATGAAAATCTGAATTCAAATCCTGCCTCAATTGCCTTATTGATTATGAAATCTTGAGTAAGTCATTTAACTTCCTTTAGTCTCTACTTCCTCATCTACTCTGCCAGGATTGATGTGAGGCTACAGGGAGATAATATATATATATATATATAAAGCGCTTCACAAATCTTAAAGTTTGTATAACTGTTAGCCATTATTTCTGTTATTTAGAACTAGTGGTTAAATTTATGGAATGGTTAAAAAAAACATTTTTTTTCTCAAACTCACATTTCTATATGAATTTTATGTTTCTGTATTTCACTTAAAATATAGATATTACAAATCAGTTGTCAGTGAAAAAAAAATACCCATGTTGCATCTTTTTAAGGGCTCCTATGTAATTTTAATATATGTGTGGGAAAAAAATAAAAATAAAAATAAAAAAAATATATATGTGTGGGAAACATCTTATTACAGGAATTTATTTATTTTTTGCTTTCCAATGCAAATACTCTTTAAACAGTTAATAGTAAGAAACACAACATCTTATATTTTCTGCAAATTATTTTTCACTTCTGTCACTGTTAAAATGTGGTCTTATATAGAATAATGTTTGCAAAAGCTTCTTGTTCCTTTCTTATATCAAGTTTGTCCCTGGAAAATAGATTTATCAGCCAGTAGGTTTTGATATCTTCTTGATGACCATTTTTGGTATAGTACTCCTGCTTCAATAATGCTATTTAGCTATAAATCATGGAGTATCAAAACCTTTTGGAGAATCAAGATCACAAGCCTGCCAAAAGACAATGAAGAGATGCATGGTGGGTGTGAGTAGACTAAAGCATATTACCAATAACAAAAGATACACTGTAAGCAGTGGAAAAACTATCATCAAGGAGATGCTTTGCCAGAAAAGGAGATGGGCTGGCTATATAAAGAAAATGGAGGTTAAATAATGGACAGTTTTTATGCTACATCAGTCCCCACATAATGTCAAATTATTTAGAAGGTGCACAATAAGTGGACCCATTTGTAGGATATGAGGAAAGACATGGATAAGAAAAATACATCATACACAAAGATTTGATTGGGTTGAAATCTGTACCTTAAGAGGTGCAATGAGAAACAGGCTTTTTTTAATCTAAGGTCTTTAACAGGTCTCAGTTTGACTGAAGCCATGCCCACTTAGTGATTAAAGCCAGATGGTTTGTTGGTAGATAATTCTCTAAGACTAAAGTGACATCACTATGTTACAAGTTACAGTGTGTTCAAATATGGCTGATCAGACCAATAGGAGCTCAGAATGCTCTGCCACAGGTCAGACACAAATAGTCCTTGTGAACATTTGGGGTGGATTTTCTAACTTTGCACACCTCACATTTTTTCTGAGCTGATTTAATTCTGTTTTGCTCATAGAACACATCACCTTCTCTGATGAGGGCCTGCACTGCTGGGCAGTCCTGTGCCAGTGTCTCCCATGTCATACAATCAGTTCTAAAATTCTTAAGAGAGACCTTGTGAGTGTCCTCGTATTATTTTTTCTGAATAATGTGAACGTTTGCTTTGTGTGAGTTCTCCATAAAATACACACACACACACACACACATTTGGCAAGCTGTCTGTAGTAGAGCATTGTTGTATGCCAATGAAACCTGGACAGTATACTAGCTCCGTGCCAGGAAACTGAATCACTTCCATTTGAATTGTCTTAGAAAGATTCTAAAGATCACCCACCAGGATAAGATACCAGACACTGAGGTCCTTTTTTCAAACTAAACTTCCAAAGATTCCAAATCTTAAGGCTGGGTTGCAACTGAGGAAAAGAATTTCCTTTTTCACCTGATCCAAAAAAAAAAAAATCTAAATAAATAAATGAATGAATAAATCTGGGTGGGGAAGATCCTCAGGGATTCTGGCCAAAGCAGAAATGATTGCTATTTACATTTAATCTGAATCAATGGGGACCCAAACAAAGACCTAAGGGGGCTTGGCTTGGGACCTATTAGTGGCTAATCAATAAGAATAAGAGTGGTTTTAGTTTAAGGCAGGGCCTTCAAGGAAGAAATCTAGCCAGTAATCCCCAAAATATCTTGGGAGGGCATCCAGGACCATCTCCAGTCATCCTGGTCTATATGTGTCCACTAGATCCAGTTGGCTCCTGAAGGGAAAGTGAGCCAAATGACCTTGCCCAGCCCTTCCTCACTCAGATCCAATTCATTTGCATGTCAAGGAATCACCTCCCAGATGTCATGATCCTCTTTGAGAATTTAGGATAAACAACAACAATAATAAGCATCACCTTAAGAGGTAGATAGATCATTGATCTATTTAAAACAGTGTCATGAAACTCAATCCTTACATTTCTTTCAAAGATTATATTTAAAACATTTAGAGTTGCCATACCAATCAAACTCCCAAGAAATTACTTTACAGATCTAGAAAAAATAGTAGCAAAGTTCATTTGGAAGAACAAAAGGTCAAGAATTTCAAGGGAGTTAATGAAAAAAAAAAAAAAGGTTTATGAAGGTAGCCTTGCTGTACCAGATCTAAAATTGTATTATAAAGCAGCAGTCATCAAAATTTGGTACTGGCTAAGAAATAGAGTAGTCGATCAGTGGTATAGGATAGGATCACAGGACAAACTAGGCAATAACTATAGCAACTTAGTGTTTGATAAAACCTAAAGACCCCAGATTCTGGGATAAGTACTCACTATTTGACAAAAACTGCTGGGAAAATTGGAAACTAGCATGGAAGAAATTAGGACTTGACCCACACCTAACATCACATACCAAGATAAGATCTAAATGGGTTCATGATTTGGGTATAAAGAGTGATATAATAAGCAAATTAGAGGAACATAGTATAGTTTACCTCTCAGACCTGTGGAGATGGAATAAATTTATGTGCAAAGAAGAATTGGAACTCTTAATTGAACACCAGATAGATAATTTTGACTATATTAAGTTAAAAAGTTTCTGTACAAACAAAACTAATGCAGACAAGATTAGGAGGGAAGCAACAAATTGGGAAATCATCTTTACATTTAAGGGTTCTGATAAAGGTCTCATTTCTAAAATATATAGAGAATTGTCTCATATTTATAAGAATTCAAGCCATTCTCCTATAGATAAATGGTCAAAGAATATGAACAGAAAATTTTCAGATGATGAAATTAAAACCATTTCTAGATATATGAAAAGGTGCTCCAAATCACTATTGATCAGAGAAATGCAAATTAAGATAACTCTGAGATACCATTACACACCTGTCAAATTGGCTAAGATGACAGGAAAAGATAATGACGAATGTTAGAGGGGATGTGAGAAAACTGAGACACTGATACATTGTTGGTGGAGCTGTGAACGGATCCAGCCATTCTGGAGAGCAATTTGGAGCTATGCTCAAAAAATTATCAAACTGTGCATACCCTTTGACCCAGCAGTGTTTCTATTGGACCTGTATCCCAAAGAGATCTTAAAGGAAGGAAAGGGACCCACATGTGCAAGAATGTTTGTGGCAGCCCTTTTTGTAGTCTCTAGAAACTGGAAACTGAAAGGATGCCCATCAATTGGAGAATGGCTGAATAAATTATGGTATATGAATGTTATGGAATATTATTGTTCTGTAAGAAATGACCAGCAGGATGATTTCAGAGAAGCCTGGAGAGACTTGCATGGACTGATACTGAGTGAAATGAGCAGAACCAGGAGATCATTATACACAGCAACAACAAGACTATATGTTCATCAATTCTGATGGACATGACTCTCTGCAACAATGAAATATTTCAAACCACTTCCAATTGTTCAGTGATGAAGAAAGCCATATACACCCAGAGAGAGGGATATGAAATGTGGACCACAACATAACATTTTCATGCTCTCGATTGATGTTTGCTTGCATTGTGTTTCCTTTCTTTGATTTTTTTTCTTGTAAATACGATTTTTCTTGCACAGCAAGATAAGTGTGGAAATATGTATACATATATTTGACTTGTCAAGTATTTTAACATAATTAACATGCAGTAGACTTCCTGCCATCTAGGGGAGGGGTGGGGAGTTGGGGGGGAAATTTTGTAACAGAAAGCTTTGTAAGGGTCAGTGTTGAAGAACTACCCATATATATGTTTTGCAAATAAAAAGCTTTAATAAAACAAAACAAAAAACATTTAGATTAATGGAAATAAGATAAAGTGCGAAGAGTCAATGAAAGGCCACAAATTGACTTAGTTTTAAAATGTAATGTTACCTATGCTTTATTATATTTTCTTCTTTCTATTAAACATTTCTCATTTACATTTTAATATTGTTTGGCTGCACTGGGGGCTGGTATAAGTGGTATGTTTGACACATGCATTAAAACATTAAAAAACTAAAAAAGGACTTTAGCAATGAATACTAAATTCTACAGAATTCCAAGAAACTCTAAGATTTAAAAATAATTATGTCTGGAAATAATAATCATTTGAAATATTAACAGAAACTGATCAAGGAAGTTATATACAAGGAATAACTATAGCTTTGAGAAAAAACTGGCAAATGATATTCTTTCATAAGAATGTTTTTTGGGGGCAACTAGATGGCAAAGTAGATAGAGTACTTGCCCTGGAGGACCTTAGTTCAAATCCAGATTCACACACTTAACACTTACTAGTTGTGTGATACTGGGCAAATCACTTAATCCCAATTGCCTAGCAAAAATAAAAAATAAAAACACCCCAAAACCTAAGTATTGTTTTTCTGAACCTGTCATCCCCAAAGTAGATGGAAACTTTCTCATGGACAGAAGTAGTGCCAAATTTTGCCATTCACCATTGTTTGATGACCCAAGAAGTGGAGTTGTCTAGTATGATATGATTTTAAAGCTTATCTCTGGTAAATTTTATAAGATGAATTCATTTGAATGTCATTGTTTTGAGTTGAGAAAGTTATTCCACAAATTAAATAATTAAAAAATCTGGAAGAATATGACCTTATTTAATATGAAATTTACATAGTTTCAGGATAACAAAGAGATACAAAATAATTTTTTCTCTTCATTAATTTCATTATACAAAAGATCCTAATCCAGTAGAAAAATAATGATATTGGAGTCAGGGGACCTAGGCTTAAATTTTAGCTCTTTCCTTCCATTTGCACTACATTGGAAAAATCATTTAAACTTTCTAGGCATCAGTTTCCTCATCTCTGTAATTAAAGATTTAGTATAGATGACAGATCTATGTTTCTATGAGAAGCAAAACTAAAGAGGCACAAGGTAGCTAGTAAAATAATGAATTTAATTAGGCTAGTGGAAGCTGAGAAATAGAATAGATCTGAGATTCAGATATTTAGAATAGGCCAGAAGTTCAGTTTGAATTTGAATTAGAAACAAAAGTCTAGTTTAGATTTAATGCTATATTTGGTATCTGTAAAATTCAGAAAAAAACCTAGCTTGAATTAGGAGCAGAAGCTAGTTGAAATCATTAAAAAATTACAGATTTCTTTGAGGGCCAAGGAGTTAAAAGACCTGAAACAAAAATAGGCAAATTTTATATAGTTCTATAGAGACAAGCAGAATCAACAGATTTGTATAATTTATCTCCCAAAATATATTCCATTTTTGTCTGTTGCTAGTAGTTGAGTTTTAAGATCCCTTGAGCTCAAAAGTTATGCCTCTATCAGGCTATATACTTATCTTTAGTTTGTAATCTCTGAGTTTCCTCTAAGTTCCTATGCTGATGACTCATCTTGAAATGGAGATGATTCTGGTTTTTCAAATCTCTGGCAATAGAGCACAACCTCTTATGGGCCCTACCAAACTAGAGAGACTTAGAGTATGGTCCCAAGGACAAACCATATTTATGCTGTCTGGGGACCAGCTCAGCTAAGAGAAACTTCTTTCCAGAATGACTATTGAGTAATTATTTGGGGTGGAGGAAGGATACCATAATTCACAAAGACCATTTACTAGAGTGTAGAAAGATTGCAATCTTCATTGATGGGAGAGAGTTCTCATATAAACAAGATTATAGATCTATGAAGAATTGAAACAAGTAACACACTAAAATGAAGTTTTTGTTTGCACAAGATGATTGGCTTGTACCAGTCACTCTTGACAATGGTAGAAGTGGAGAAGATACAAAAAGGACTATGTTTCAGAGCTTTGACCACAAAAATTAGTCTTGTGAGTGGTGGCAGCAAAGGAAAGGTGTCTAATGAAATGTCCAAAAGGTATTGAGGACCTCTGCCCAATAATGACTAGAATAGTCTCCATTTTTACTCCAATGCAGAATGGCCACAACTACTGATCTCTGCTTCCATAGCCTTAATGATATCTTTGATTTTTAGAAACCCAACTCCCCAAAGATATATTAGTGTCCTGATAGCAAGAGAATATATAATTTAAAGGGCATTAGAGTATTAAAATGTCCATCTTTGTATTCCATTATTTCTTTTGGTATACTAGTAGTATTTCTTTCCTTTATTAAAATCCAAAGGGAAGGAATCTCAGTTTAACTTGCCAGAATACAGCTTCATGTGCAAGTTGTCATTTAATTCTAAAACACTAGCAGACATCTATATACCAAATGTTAAACTTTGCCAAAACAAGTTTAATTGATTACAGGTTTAATCAATAACAGGATAGGGTCACTAGTCCAAAAGGCAAATGAAGGGGTTAACAGAATAAGCTCTACCTACCATGTTACAGTATTTTATTGCTAACATTGAATGGAGGAAAGTAGGGACCAATATCATGAGCTGGATGAAAATAAATTAACTGGATGAGATTCAATCAAGACAAGACCAAAGGGCTGCTAGTTGTCTGACAGAAATGTCCTGAGAAAATGATGGAAGCTATATATCCATCTATCTATATCACCTGTCATTCTAGGGTCTGTGGTTTGGGTACTAGATGAACACAAAATACAAAATCAAGGAGAATATATTTTCTCTTGGCTATCTAAGGCTCCTGTGGGATCAGTCTTGTGGAAATACATGAAACTATTATGACCAAAGAATCATAAGTGTAACCTTCACTAACTTCAATTTATAGCCTGAAATTTTGAAAAGGTCTTGTGTCAAACACATTCTAATTATCAATGTCTTTATTTGAAAGACATTTAGCACAAAAATGTTGGATATATTTACTATAAAGTTCACACAAACTGAAGAAAATGAGGTATAATACAAGGCAGCATTATACAGTGGATAGAGTACCAGTAGGGAATATGTGAGTTCTACTTCTACTTCACATATTTACTAGGTCTATCCTCATCAAAGGTCCCTGGGATAAAAAGATATAATGTATGCAAAGTATTTTGTAAGCTTTAAATGGCTTCAAAAATGTCAATTATTATTACAATAATTATTTATAGCTAATTTTTTTTCTTATATTCATTGTTCTTTTGATGAAACCCTGAATTGTTCTATTTTCTAAATGGTGACTTGCCTAAGCAAATTTGATGAAATTCCAGAATAGTTTTCTTCACCTACTACAAATTAAATATGAATGCTTGGTGAAAAAAGTGAAGTAGGTCATTCTAGTTTCTCATCTTTTGTTGTTTTAGGTCAATAAAAATGGTTGACTAGGAAGGAGGTGACTCATATTCTGGCTTGCTTAGATTTTATTTAATTAGAAAAATAGCCATATGACCCTAACTCTTGATTTTTTCTGATCTTTTCCTAGTCTTTTTTTTACAAAAATGAAATAAAACTGCTAATACTTATTCCCAACCTCTAATCAACTGATTCTGAACAGCAAATTTTTTCATCAAAATGATGTGATTTCACCTAGAATTGAAAATTAGATCATCTAGGCTTTCCCTCACTCCCTTGCCAAAAGTTCTTTCTGTGAAGGTATAGTTCAAATATAGAAAATGAGCACAAATAACCATGTAAATTTCCATTAGGCAGAAACTATGCAGATGATTCAGCTTTTTCAGTCACTGATTTTTTAATCAGGTCTGTTATGCTATTGCTTGCTATTTAGAGGTGATATCCTGAATAATGAATATATCATTTTTTATGGTTCCCTTTTGTCTGAGAGATCTCAAAGTAGTCAGAAATATTAATACAGTCTCATAATATTTCTGTGAAACAGAAAAGCATTAGGATGTTCATTTTATAAGTAGAGAAAATGAAAGTCACACATCAGAGTAACAGCAATTAAGGAAAGGATCTAAGTTTTCTTGAATCCGAGTTTAATGCTGAAATTCTAAAGAGCAGTCTCAGATAATTAACATTATAGAACATTGAATGTATGTTTATATTCATAACTCTAAAGTGCCATGGTTTGTGTGACTGTTCCAGGCAAAGGATCTATTTGCAGTTCATCTTACATAATATTCCATATCCCATCTCCTTTTCACAGGTGTCTAGAATGTATTCCTTCCTTACTCCTGCCCAGTAGAACTCTAGTTCCTCCAAAGCACAGATCAGGTGCTACTTCCAGCAGAAAGTTTTTCCTAATCTAAAACTTCCTCAACTTTCCCACTTAGTACTTTCACCCTTCTGAAATTACTTTGTATTTACTTATCTATGCTTATCTTGTATCCCTTTCCCTCTTCCCAGTAAATTGCAGGCTCCTTGAGGAATGGTCCTAATTCATTATGGTCTTTATGTAACCAGTGCTTAGTATAGTATACAATCTGCACTTGAAAAATGTAGAATTTAAAAACCAAACAAGAAAACAGAAAACCCTTCTCCACATCTCAGGATTTAAAAAAAAAAAGAGTAATAGGCATTATAACATCATAAAAACATCATAAACTACACAATTCTGAGTTCAAAATAATGTTCTTTAAGAGTTTTTTATTTGAAAGACATTGGGATATAATGGAAAAGTGCATCAGAAAACCTGGGCTTGAGTTTTTACTCAAGTGCTACCTTAGCCTCTGGGTCTCAATCCTTTCATTTATAAGATGAGGGATGGGAGGAAATGATATCTTCCAACTCAATCTAAGAGCCCAAGATTGACACTCCTAATTTTAAAGCAAAGAGATATCAGGTCAAGAGTTACTCAATTCAAAGTAGTAAATAAGAATTGTTATTTACAACTGCCAGATTCTACAACCCAACAACCAAAAGGGAATTATCCTAGGGCTTAACTATACACTAATGTATCTATTATCTGTGGCTGATACTAGCAGATGTAATATTGATCACACTTCCCAATTTAGGACCATTTAGCAGCCGTTTAAGGAAGATGAGTTAGGTAGATGCTACTTTCACACACATGCACACATAAACTCACACATAATTCTGCCTACTCCTTTTAGGTTCCTTGTGATACTCATTTTCTGATATTTTATAAAGTTATGATTGAATTCAATGTCTTTTGCCTAAGTACCCACATCATAAATTCCATCTTGAGTTTAGTTTCAGAAAAAATGTCTATGCAGACTAATGTGTATTGGTTTCTGTTTTTTAAAAATGAAAAACATGAACCATATATAGCATTTTCTATTTTTCTGTTGTTATCAAAGAGCATAGAGCCAAATTTAGTACCTTATTTCTGTAATCTGTAATTTGAAAACTTCTATTGGGAGCTATCTGGAATGTAGAAGGAATGCTGG
Source organism: Myrmecobius fasciatus (assembly GCA_023553655.1). Lineage (NCBI taxonomy): Eukaryota > Metazoa > Chordata > Mammalia > Dasyuromorphia > Myrmecobiidae > Myrmecobius > Myrmecobius fasciatus. The sequence goes on from JAJPUD010007634.1 coordinate 20,337, forward strand.
ATTTAGCATCTGAGAATCTGGATTTACATCCCAGCTCTACTACTTACTACCTGGGAAACTGTGAGAAAGTCACAACCTCAGTGGGCCTCTGATTTTTTATCTCTAAAATGGAATGGAAGAGGGGGTTGGACCATTGCTAGAGTCTCTTTCCACTCTAATCATGATGATCTCATTTCTCCTGCTTCCTTCATAAATTCTGTTCTGTTTTATCCCTAAATATCTGTATTACTTTAGGCAAATTATTTCCCTACTTTGGGCCTTTTTTTTTTTCATCTGTAAAATAGGAGAATCAGACTAGATGAGCACTAAAATTCCTTATAACTCTATCCAAATCCTATAATTAATTTTTTTTGTATCTTCTGGTTTTTTGCATTATATTCAGGATCCCTTCATTTTCCCTCTCAGAAAGCCATCCCATATACCAAATAGTATCTTTTAAACATAAAAAAGGAGGAGGGAAGAAACCAGCATTGATCAGTATATTGAAAAAGTCCAAAAATATGTGCAATGTGTAACAATTATAGACTTCCACAAAAGGATATAATGGAGGTATTCTATCATATCTCTTCATTTGAGTCATACTTGATAGCTTTATCTTTTTGTAACATTCACTTTTGAATGTGTGTGTATGTGCATGTTCTTTTTCTGTTGATATTGTAATTATTGACTATATTGTTTTGTTTTGTTTTGATTCTGCTAACTTTACATGAGTTCCTATAGATCTTTCTGTTTCTCTATTAAGCACCTACTATAGACAATTACCTAGATACTCCAGCCTTCTCTCTTTCTTCCATTCAATTCTGGAATGGATTGCTTTTCTAAAATTGCAATGTTCTTTAAATGACCTGAAATTTCTCCCTGAATTCTGTACTTCCCTTGTGTATGTATATCTGAGTGTTTATATATATACATGTTTCCTGAAACATCTAAATCCTGCCAGAAATGAATAATAAACATTAGGTTATCTTGTCTGACACTTCTCTTTTTCACATAAATATGTCAGCATTCTAGCATTATAACATCATAAAATCATCATAAACTTAACTCTGGAGTATTAAATAATTGCGCTGATAAAACTACTTTCTTGAGTCATGTCACTTGGAAGATGAGTACGGTAAAAGACTGCTAACCTACAGGGAGGAGATTGAGGGGAGTTATGTTTGAAAATCTAATATTTTTAATTCATTCCTGAGATGAATATGCAAGGTATTTGAGAATCTCTGTTTATGCCAAGAAACATTAAGGGGAATATATGACATTATGCCATTTTGAGCATCAGCATGATGATTTTACAGAGACTTGGAGGATACATATTAGAAATATGAGACAGCTGGTGACAGTGGTTAAAGCAGTAAGTCTTGAGTCAAGAAGGCCTGAATTCATATCTGCCTCAATATTTACTAGCTGTGTGACCCTGGACAAGTCACTTAATCCTATTTGCTTCAGTTTCCTCATCTGTAAAATGAGGATACCAATAATATCTACCCTCATAGAATTTTTATGAATATCAAATTGAGATCATATTTGTTTTAAAAAAAAGAGTATTTAACAGAATACCGGCATATAAAAGGTGTTACATAAATCTTATAATCTTCCCTTTTCCTAAAACATTTTAGGTCATTTGGTATTCAGATTCTAGAATAACTGAGATTAAAAAAAAGATATTTATTGTGAATTAAGTAGACTATAGACAAAGTATAAAAGAAAATTCTGGTGTCTTTAGATTTAGTTATCTATAGTAACTATCACAACTTAAAACTACTATTTCTAACAGCGTAAAAGTGGAATGGGATCTTCTTAAAAAGAAAGAACAATTATAGCAGTAAACTAAACCGGATAACTTCATCAACTACTATGTTTATGGTGAATTCATCATATGTGGACAAGTCTACAAAGTCAAACACTTTAAAATAGCTCACTAGAGAAATTCAGCAAACATGAAGAAGACATAGACAACAGCAGAGATCATGATTAAACTCCAATAAGATAATTCCAGTCTACTTCACACAAATGTAAATTAGTTTAGATACTTTAAGACTTCAGTGTTGGATCATTTCTGTGAAATTTTAATGTTTACAGCAATACTCCATCAGAGAGTCCATCTAGTAGATAATAAGTGAGATAATGGTAACTGCTACAATTCATACTCAGTAGCAGACTTATGTTCTGCCATAGTTGATTTCACAATTTGATAACCATAATCACCCATCATCATCAAAATTCTACTTTTAATAGTTACACCTGACTAGATCAAACATATGGAAAGATGATACTATTCAGTTCAAAAAATATTAAGCACCTACTATGAACAATGACTCTGATACTCTAGCCTATTCTCTTTCCTCCATTTAATTCTGGGATGGATTACTTTTCTAAAATTACAAAATTCTTTTAATGACCTCAGACTTTTCCATGAAACGAAAATTCATTTTCCTAATTTCAATTTTTTTTCTTGGTGATATTGTATGACTTATAAAGCTTGGTTTCTGAAGAGTTGAAGATGAGGATAGCTGAAAGAAGACTGGAGAGATGCATGGTGAATGTGAGTAGACCAGATTTTGTTGTAAATAAAGAAATGATATAAACGTGTCAGTAGATAAATGTCTGATTAAAAAAAAAACAGTTAATAGAGTCACATATAGTAGAAAGAACAAGGTACAACATCCTACATTCCTCATTGCCATCCTCAGGATACTAGAATAACTCAAGAAAGACTCCTAGCACTTTGGGGGAAAACTTCACCTACCATATTTGTGAGCAGACATGGGTTAGAATAACAGAGTAGGAGCAAACTTTACTGGATTGTGAAATATATACTTTTCTCATCTGCATTGATGAGATTGCATATTCATTAATGTATTTAAGAACTTGGGATATGAGAATACCTCTTTAAAAGACAAATATTTGAGCTTTTCTTGTTGTAGTAATTCTGCAGCAAAGCAGACTACAATCCAGATGTCTGTCTACAACTTAGTAACCTTAAACAGGCTCCTGAAGCTCAGGGAAATGAAGTGGCTCTCATAGTCTTGAAAAACCCTGATTTTGATTCAGATATTGGATTCAAATCTTGCTTTTGTGCCTTACTACCTGGCTGAATTTTGGAAAATGACTTTACCTCCCTGAGTCTTAGTTTCAGAACAGTAGAAGAAGAAAGAAGAAGAAGGAGAAGAAGAAGAAGAAGAAGAAGAAGAAGAAGAAGAAGAAGAATTTCAAGGAATTCTTAAAGAGACACACAATTGATCAGTAAGTATTATTAACACAATCTAGGAGACATGAGATGAGAAGAAGAAAGAGCAGGAAAAAAAAATAATGGAGGCACAGGGATATCAGATAAAAGGGGGGAAAAAGGAGAAAGTGAAAACAAGGTTGAGTTTAAACAGAAAAGGGGAAGTTCAAGGACAGATACTGTGGCCCAAGAGGTTTCCTGAATTTGAAGCTGAAGCTACTCTTCAAAGATTTCGAGGAATTTCAAGAAATTGCCCCAAAAGGTCTCAAAGAAAAAAGGCTAGGGATTAGGTAAAGATGAACAAAGGTAGAGACATACTTCTGTATGAATGTTAGGAATTTTCCAAGCGCCAAGCTATTGTGACAGAATATGGAGGTTATTCCTAATTTACTTTTTTTCATGATTTAAATCCCATAAAGTAGAGAAAGGAGCCATATAGACTTGAAGGTCATTATATTGCCCCAAACTAAAAACAGAGGCTTTTTACTCATTACAGAGAATCAGAGAAAGGGGATAAGGAGGAGAGGGAAATGACTAGACACAGCCGGTAGGAACCCTAGAGGATCATCTAATTTAACTGCCTCATTTTACAGTGGAGGAAACTGAAACCCATAGGACTTGTGACTTTTCCAAGGTCACAGAGGTAGTGGTACTTGGGATGGATATTTGTTAGGTAGTGATTTTCTTGCCACCATTAGAGTTTAAGCAATCCCAAACAGATGCTGAAAGCATGGTCCAACCCAATCCAAATGGATAATAAGAGCTGCAGAAATCATTAGACTAATAGATTTGAGTAGGAAGAAGATATATCTAAGTATTTAAATTATATGTGATTATTTCAGATTATTGTTTTACATAGAGAAAATTTTGCCACCTGGATTTAGTCATGTACTCCAATAAAGATATTATACCAGTGAAAAAAGTTTAACTCATATCTATCTTACACATATATATATACAAATATATATACACACACACACACACACACACATATATATATATATCTTATATAAACAGAATACTATTCTGTGACATAGCTGCATTTTAGCTGGCCTCAGAGTCAGGAAGACTGATTCTTTGATAAATACTGGCTATGTGACTGGACAAATCACTCAACCTGGAAGTACTCTAGTCTTATAGATTGTAAATTGCAGAGAAAGTAACTGCTTGAGTTGGTAGAGGAAGTGTCTTCACGAAGTCATTCCCTATACCAAAGAAAATACAGGTTTCCTCCTGTTAGCTGGGTGTGTTTTGTGGTTGCCTTTTGCTTTTATGTCCCAGCTGCTTCTTCACAGTATTTCTAGAATTACAAAAGTAAGCATTGCCAGAAGTAAGTGGAGTTCGAGAACACTGCAACCAAGCATCTTAAAAACTTAAAAAGCAGGGTCACCCTACCTGTTTGCCAACTTGGGAGGGAAACAACTTTGCAGGAAGGTTAGATTATGGAAATTATTTTTAAATGAAGGTGAAAAAATAATTATATCTCAGTCATCTCTACCTTTATTTCATTCCAAGACAGTCAGTTGAAAAAAAATGAACTGGTTACAAAATCCCAGTAAACACTTTTGGCTACAGATGTTACCTTCACTTGCATGTTATCTGTGCTACCAGGAAGAAAGTTGCTATGAGCCATATTTCAGATGTTTTTATGGATTTCAGAACTACATTTGTTGTATTTCTTCTGGCTAAAGGATTCAATCTATTTACTCTGATCTTAGAATATAGTTGGAATTTTTCTGGCCAGGCTTCTGGGACTTGGACTGGGTAATGAATAATTAAGTTACAATGTGTAAATGAAAGCATTATATAAATTCCTTAGAGAGTTTTCATAGTTTCTGTAAGGTATGATTTTTATTATCTAGTCATTCTTTTAGTCATGTTGAACTCCATGACTCCATTTGAGATATTCTTGGCAAAGGCTGGAGTGACTTGCCATTTCCTTTGCCAGTTCAGTTTACAGATGAGGAAACTGAGGTAAATCACTTGCCCAGCATCACACAGTAAGTGTCTGAGACTAGATCTGAACTCATGGAGATGGGTTTTCCTGACTCCAGGCCTGGTCCTCTATCCACTGTACCAACCTAGCTTCCTGTAATATGATATCCCATCATAGTTTTTTCAGTGTTTTTCCTTTAAACCAAATGGTTATTTGACTATTTAAAAATTCCCTTTTACTCATAAGTAGTTTTCTAACATCTAGCCCTGCCTTAATCTGATTGGTAGATTCCAAACAACCCTTGTTAAGAAAAGACAGAGTGGGCCCCATTCAAATTGCTGATGCCAATTTTTATTTGGACAAAGTGGGGAAAGAGCTACTCAAATCAAATGTAAGAGAGAGCTTCTTCAAAAAGAAATATGAAACATATGATTTCTTAATGGGGTAGCTGTAGGTGGGAGTAAGGGAGAGAATATGGTACCCAAAAGTTATTTTTTAAAAACAAATGTTAGAAAAAAATAGAAATATTACAAGTCTAGCAGCTAATTCAGAGGAACCAGCCTAATGAAAACTTTCTTGACATGAACGATGTCTTTTCTACAAAGTAGCAACAACCACATAAATTGGCATTTTGAGGAATTATTTGATAAAACACAATGAACACAAAATTTTTTGAAGGTGGAAACAAATTTGTTTTTGTAATTTTGCTCCTAAACACTAGCACAATGCTAAACATAGTAGGTACTTAATAAATGCTATTTGAATTGAGGAGGGAAAAAAAAGAAAAGAAAGAAATGTGAGAGAGGGTAACCAGTGCCTTTGAGCATACTTATGCCTCTGTGTTAAAGAGACTCAAGGGGAAAGCATTCCATCTCAGTTCTAGCTTGGTGTGCTTGCATAATATCCTGTTACCAGATGACAGAGCCAATTGCTTATGGTACTCTATATCATTTCAAAACAAAATGCAAAAACCACATAAATGGATTTATTGACTGCAAACAATATTTTATGTCTAGTTTATTTTTTAAGAAGTTACTAAGTTTTTTGGTTTTGAGGGTATTTTTTTGTAATTCGCTATTGCTTTCATACATATTTCCTCAAAAGGCAGCTAGGATAATAGGATTAGCTTGTTAGACTTGAAATGAGTAAACTTGGATTTAAGTTCCACCCCTAACACATTATGTCCATGCAAGTTCCTTGAGAGTAGGAATTGTTTTGTTCCAGGCATATGGTAGGCATTTAATCTATGCATATTGATTATGCTATCCTAATAAGTATTTAATTCTGAACAAATCAGCTAATCTCTCATGGCCCTAAACAACTGACAAAGACTATGAATTGTAGGTCTTCATTAGTTTTCTCACTTTGGGGCTCCATGCACCTAGGAAATCACAAATCTAGACCTGCAAAAAAAAAAAAAATTAAGGTTAGATGCTGGGGACATAAAAACAAGACAAAAATAAACCTTTTCCTCAGAGAGTTTATATTCCCCTGGGGAAGGAGTAATACAGGAGTTACATAGATAAATATACAGAATTTAAGAAGAAGAAGGGTATTAGCAACCAGGGGGATCAAAGGTTTCCATTAAAAGGTGGGATCTTAATTAGTCCAGGAAGGAAGTTAAAGATTCTCAGAGGTTGATATAGATAGAGTGCATTCTAGGGATGCAAAATATGTTTTGCAAAGGTGGAATGCTGAGTATAAAGAACAGAAAGCAATCCAGTTTGCTAGACCATAGAAAAGATGAAGGGAAGCAGTGTCTAGGCTAGAACAGAATTACCAAAGATTCAAGATAAGTTTACATTTTATTCTGGGAGCTATAGGGAACTCCTAAAACTTCAAGATCAAGGGGATTAGAGAAGTCTGTTTTCAGAAGATTGCTTAGACAGCTGTTTGGAAAATTATTGGGAAAAGAGAGAGACTAGAGATAGGGAGATCAATTAGAAGCCACTGAGGGATTTTGAACCAAGTGACATAATCAGATCTATGCATTAAGAATGCTAGTTGTGTGTTGTAATGACTGGGAGAAAGGAGAAAGTAGGGGCAAGCAGACTGTTAAGAAGTTTTGTAATATTCATGGTAATAAGGGCCTATACTAGTGTGACAGCCTCAAGAAGCTAGAGAAAGAGGAGGCATTGCAGAAGTGAAATAAGAACTTGAAAATCAGTTTGATTTTGTGAGTAAGCAAAAGTAAAAAATAAAAAATTTTATCAAGTTTATGAAAATGGAAGGTAGGCCATTATGAGATACTCTCTCTTTTTCCCTCATAGTATCTTTAGTAGTATCTTTGTCCTTACTATACAGCTAACTCTGGTTAGTCTATTAAAATCCTCTGCTGCCTTATTAAAATGCCTATTAAAATCTAAGCTGCCAATCAATGGCATATCTAAACCTCATGGCATATTCCTTTAATGGATTCTTCCAAATTCCTTTCCTGAACAACCCTATAGTTCTCCCAACTCTATTTCATATTTGCCATTCCTGGTGCCTGTTTTACCTCTTATTCCTAAATAAATCTACCTTGTTGGCAAAAAAAAAAAAAGGGAGGTAGGACCAATAGACAGTGACATCAAAAAGAGAAGCAAGTTCTCAGGGAAAATTAGTAAATTCAGATTGTGATATTCTAAGTTTGAGAGACTAGGAAGAAATAATAGCAATGACTTATTTATAAAACACTCTCTCTGGACTTTATTTACTTAACTCCTACTTGCATTGGTGAGGCAGATCCCCAAAAGATGGTTTCTACTACTACTCATGGTTTTAAAAGTTAACCACAAGGGTTGGATTGCTAGCATTGTTTCTAATGGACTCCCATCAGTATGCTCCCAATTAACAAGCAATCAATAGATACTAATTAACTTTTTAGAAAATGAATTTACTAAAAAGATGTTGTATAAACAAATGGTGTAAAACATTTCCTCAAAATCAGAATGCAATGTATTCTAGGAAGAGAGTTCAAAGTTTAAGGACAATGATAGTGAAAATATGTATATTCATATGGAAAAGAGCTGCCTCCTGATTTCAGGCCCTGGAAGTCCTTTTCTCTCTTTTTAGAGTCTTGAGGAAGTTCTTAGTTGAAGTTGCCAGTTATATATTGGATTTAGCATATATTTTTACCCTATTTAACATATATTGGGTTACTTGCCATCTAGGGGAGGGTATGGGGAAAGGGGAGGAAAAATTGGAACACAAAGTTTTGCAAGCATTAATGTTGAAAAATGATCCATGCATAGTTTTGAAAATAAAAGATTTTAATTAAAAAAAAAGTTGCCAATTGAACAAGGAATTCAGCTGGGTTCTAAGGATCAATACTTCTATTGAATTCATACTTGGTGCTTCTTTCTGCCACAAAGGAAGAATTTCACTCCCTGAAGCTTTTGTTATCTATGGGCAACTGTCTTTACACATCTGTTTTTAGGTAATTACTCTGTCATCAATCATTATTACCCTAGAGAACATTGCTATTGAGACTTCTGAATATCTTGAACTCACCTGGTTACTTGAGAAATCTTCATTCAGAATTCTTATTATAACAGATCAGGAAGAATAAACGTAAGAGAACAGAAGCAGATATTCACAGAAACATGGTGGCCAGGTGGGGAAAATGATCCCTTGCCCAATCCCACCTGGTAACTCTTGGAGGCAGTTTAAAGCAGTTCTGCTTCCTTGAAATCACAAAGGATTGAGAGATGAGTACCTTGCTTTTTTTGAATGCACACTCAGTTCTGGTTCAGCAGACAATAAGAAGACCTCATAAATACATAACGTCTTTCCCCAACTCCCACCAGTCCCTCATAACTGGAAATAGATTCCCAAAAGTTTCTATATGGCTTGAATGAAAGGAAGCAGAAAATATCATTTTAGGCTTTAGGGAATGACTTTCATAGGTCATGCTAGGTGGCACAGTGTATAGAATGCTAGATTGAATGCTAGTCAAGAAGACCTGAGCTCGGACCTGACTTCAGACACACTAGCTGTATGACTCTGGGCAAATCACTTAATCACTTTCTGCTTCCATTCACTTATCTGTATAATGGAAATAGCAAGAGTACCTACCTCAAAGGGTTGTTGTGAGGATCACTTTCTTCACAATATATCTGAGGTTTAGACAGTACCAACTATAATTATTTCCATTTAACAGATGAAAAAAATTAGGCCCTGAGTAGTTTCATATCTTGCCCTTTGGGCCATATCTCCTAAAGATCAAAGATGAGCTTCAAACATAGGTCTTTTGGTTCCAAGTTCAATATATTCCCGGCATTCTCTGTTTCTTCTCCTTTTGCAGAGTGATGGTAATGGAAATCAGTGTGATGGGTGAAATTGAGTCACAAGATGAAGTCAATTTGGTTGACACAATTCTCACAATTTTCTTACCAGACTGCAAGGAGTGAATGAGTGGTAAGAAAGCTGAAGAATAAGGCAAAAGCTACTTTTTCAAGAAATCTGATCACAGAGGAGAGAAGAAAAATGAATGGTAGCTCAATGAGATAAAAAGAATGAAAAGGTTTGGGATAGCTTTTTTATTGTTTTTGTTTTTTGGACTGGGGAAATGAGCTTATTTGTAGGCAGATGGAAAAATGTATAGTATAAAGGAAAATATTTGAAGATAGATGGGAGAGGGGGAGTGATTTCTGGAACAAGAATGGGACTAGAACCAAGAACATGGGATTAGCTTTGGCAAAGAATGGGAACATCTCTTTCTCTAAGATAAAAAGGGAAAAAGAAAGAAAGGCTGATGATACTGAGAAGTTATGAGAAACAAAGGATGGAAGTATGATCATATGCCTATGAGATTACCACCAGTCCAGGAAACTGAGCTAAGCCCTTGAAATAAGTTCAAATCATTTTTCAGTCATGTCCAAATCTTCACAACCCCATTTTGGGGTTTTCTTGGCAGAGATATTGAAGTAGTTTGCCATTTCCTTCTTCATATCATTTCATAGATAAGGAAATTAAGGCAAACAGGAATAAGTGACTTGGCCAGGTAATAAGTCTCTGAGGTCACATTTGAACTCAGGGAGATGAGTCTTCCTAACTCCAGGTCCAGCGCCCTGTGCACTGCTCTATGCACTGTCCCATCCACCTGCTCTAGTAGAATAGTAGACAGGTTTATAGAAGTTATGGCAAAGTTTAAAGTTTGGAGATTTAGTGCATAGAGGAGCAAGACAATGGGCATGAAGAATAATCAAGTAAATGCAAAAAAGGATTAAGCACCTATTATATGCCAGACAAAGCCAGAATACTGGCCTTACACACTTGGTGTGTCAGTGGATCATCAGATGATAAAGTTCCCACTAGCTGTTTAGAGAGAAAAAATATGAATGGCTAATGAATGAAATAGATGAAAATAAAACAAGCAGGCAGGCATGAACAGTGATACAGATCATGAGGCAAAAATTTAAATAGGCCCACAAGTATGCTTATGGCTTTAGCATCTTGCAATAGGAAAATAGAATGTAGGACATTGTTAGGGAAGGTTGTTGGTCTCATGAGAAGAAATCTCATTACTAAAGAAAGGCTTAGGAACTTCTTGAAACATTGTATCACATAAACAGAAAGAAGTGCTGATTGACTGGGATGCAACTGGCAAGCAGCCAGGATGAGATTAATATTGCCTCAGAAAAGTATTAAAGGAGGATATCTTATATTCTCCTACCTATATCTAGGGTTAATTGCAATGTTTTTTGGTTTTGGTTTTGGTTTTTTTGGTTTGTTTGTTTGTTTGTTTGTTTTGTCTCAGTGTTTTTGGATAGCTTTGGAATCATACTTACTTGCCAGGGTTGGAAAGATGGGAGCCAGGGAAACATTGTACTATATAGGATCTGGAGTTAGGAATACATGAGTTCAAATCAAGCCTTAGGCATTTACTGTGTGAACTGGGGCAAGTTAACTTAGCTGTTTACTTCAACTTTCTCAACTGAGATGGAGATAATAATTGCACCCATCTTGCAGGTATTTATGAAGTTCAAACATGATAATATTTGCAAAGCACTTAGCACAGTGCCTGGCATATGATAGGAACTACATAAATACCAGTTATTTATTATTTTTGTTATCATATTGTATACTCCAGTTTCATGTCCTTGACTCAGTTTATAAATTCTCTCAGACTGGGACTATGTTTGTGTCTCACACAATGTCTATCATATGGTTAAGCAAAGACAAGACATTCAAATACTTTTTAATTTTTTGAGTCCTGGACTTGGAATAAAGAAGACCTGGCTTTAAATATCACTTTACTAGCCATGCAGCTTCATTCTCCCCATCAATGAAATGGGGAAAATAAAGCTTATGGAGCTATTTCCTAAGGTTGCTGAAGAATTCAAAGGAGATAATGTCTGTAAAGCACAAAGCAAATCCTTAATCCCTCTAGGAAGATCAATTATTTTTATTTCAGTCCCAGGCTTTAAAAAAAATTCATAAAGCAATTGCATTTCATTCCCGGTTCAGGTAGAGCAATCATTATTCACTTACTTTTATGTAAAATCTTGCCTGAGGTAGCAAGGTAGTAGAAAAGGGGGCCAACCTTGGATTCAGGAAGATCTGGATTTAAATCATGCTCCCCACACCTATCAACTATGTAATCACAGTCAAATCACTTAATAGGCAGCTAGGTGGTACTGTGGACACAGGTCTCAAGTCAGGAAGAACTGAGTTTAAAACTGGCCTTGAATACTTAGTAGCTGTGTATTCCTAGGCCAGTGAAGTTAACTTCGTTTTGTCTCATTTTCTTCACTTGTAAAATGAGAATAATAATAGAAAAACCTCTCTCAAGGTTCTTGTGAGGATCAAATGAGATAATTGTAAAGAGCTTAACACAGTGACTGACACATAATAAATGCCATAAAATATTAGCTATTCATTATCATCATTATTGATGACTCATTTTTTAAAATTTTATTAAAGCTTTTTATTTACAAAACATATGCATGGGCAATTTTTCAACACTGACTCTTGCAAAACCTTCTGTTCCAAATTTTTCCCTCCTTCCTCTCCCCCCTCCCCTAGATAGCAGGTAGTCCAATACATGCTAAATATGTTAAAATATATATTAAATCCAATAAATGTATATATAGTTATACAGTTATCTTGCTGCACAAGAAAAATCGGATCAAGAAGGAAGAAAAAAAATTCTGAGAAAGAAAACAAAATGCAAACAACAACAAAAAGGGGGAAAATGCTGTGCTGTGGTCCACACTCAGTTCCCACAGTCTTCTCTCTGGGTGTAGATGGCTATCTTCATCACTGAACAATTGGAACAGGTTTGAATCATCTCATTGTTGAAGACATCCATGTCCATCAGAATTGATCATTGTATAGTCTTGCTGTTGCCACATATAATGATCTCCTGGTTCTGCTCATTTCACTCAGCATCAGTTCATGTAAATCTCTCCAGGCCTTTCTGAAATCGTCCTGCTGGTCGTTTCTTACAGAACAATAATATTCCATAACATTCATATACCATAATTTATTCAGCCATTCTCCAATTGATGGGCATCCATTCAGTTTCCAGTTTCTTGCCACTACATAAAGGGCTGCCACAAACATTTTTGCACATGTGGGTCCCTTTCCCTCCTTTAAGATCTCTTTGGAATATAAGCCCAGTAGAAATGCTGCTGGGTCAAAGGATATGCACAGTTTGATAACTTTTTGAGCTTAGTTCCAAATTGCTCTCCAGAATGGTTGGATCCATTCACAGTTCCACCAACAATGTATCAGTTTAATGACTCATTTTCTTAGTCAATTCTCTAAGAGAGTAAGTTGCAAACAAGTTAAATAACTTCATTGATAGAATTTCCACATTGAGGGTTACTTACCCTATTGAATTCACTGCTTCAGACATTCTTCCCCTTCCTCCCCTCAAAAATGAAATGTGAAGAATATTAGTATTAGAATATAG